>SNQJ01S0050221.1:17347-52517 GCA_010110895.2 Picea sitchensis
CTTTTGACTTAAATCTCCTAAGTCAAAGTGAAATTAGAATCATAAAGTAAAGTACAAGGGTAATAGTCTTCCCCCTTTGTGCTTAGAGACTCATAAGCACATGGGGACTACTTTTCAAGGTACCCAAATCTCAACACTCCCTCTTACTGAGGAAAGTGCTCGTCACCACCATTCTCGTCCCTAAAGAGGACATGGTTTCCTCCTGGCATATGCTTGGTGAGTATGGCTATACCCTTATCACTAAAAGTGGAATCTGTCACGGATCTACTCAATCTGCATGATCTATAAATGGCACTGACTCTCCATCTATCCAAGATCACCTAGATCTCGACATCACACCAAAGATCTCCACCTTGGTTTCCCACCAAGGATTTCCACCTACTCTTGGCCTCTCACCAAGACTCATCCCCTCTTGGTCTCTCACCAAGAGTCATCAACTTGGCCTCTTGCCCAATCACTTCCACATGAAGTGGATCCAGAACCTGATCTGTCTGTCTCAGAAGCTAAATGAGGCTCAAGCCTCTATGGTGCCCTGCTACTCCTCCCTGTCTACTCGGCTGCTCTGAAACTATAGCTATCATGGGTGGACCAGTCACCCACTCTAAAGATGTCCAAGGACACTGAGTCTACTCTCCCTCTGAATCACTGATGTGAGTCAGTCGGTCCTCATCAACTTTGTCTCCCCAACTAAGGCTGGATGGTGTAATAGCAGATAAAGTAGTCATGAATGCACACTCTCTCGCAAACTTCTCCTTGAACTCTATCTCCTTTGTTGTCATTGCTGACACACCCTGTTGCTTCTTCTTCTTCTTGGAACATTGTCCTGCATAGTGACCCATCTCACCACAAGAAAAACATCTCACTGTGCTCATGCCTCTCTTCTGAACACTGTTGCTGTTGATTTCTCCTCCTTGTGGTGGGTCCCCAAACTTGGGACCTCGTCGACCTCCATGGTCAGTCTTCTTATTTCCCTTTGTCCAAAGAGCAAGGTCCTCATCACTCGAAACTGACTGTTGTTGCTGGTGTTGTTGTCCAAAAGCTTCGGTTGCAAGCCTAATCTCCTCTTGGACGAAGTCATCCCACATCCTCTCTCTTGTAGGCATAACCTCCTTGGCAACAATGCCGTGTACAAATGGACCCCAAGGTTTGGTGAAGCTATTCATAGTTGTCCTCAACAAAGAGTTAGGGTTCACCACCTCTCCGACGACCCCAAGCTCGTCTCTGATTTGGGTGTATCTACCAAGGAATGAAGTAACCGACCCATCCTCGAGCATGCGAATGCTCCTCAGTCAATCATGAAGAACCAAATTTTGGTTCTCATTAGAGCTCTCATTCAACTTGCATAGAGATGCCCACATCTCGTATGCACAAGTCTTCCCAGTCAAGTGGGGAATACTGTGATCTCTCACAACATCACAAATGATCCTCCTTGCCTTGTTGTTCCTCCTCCTGATGTTTTCCACCAAGACGAGAGAAGTGACAAGAATGAGTGGAACAACTGCCTCAACTATGTCCCATAGCTTGAGGTCCTCTAAGACAAAGACCATCCTCGCCTTCCAAGGCGACCAATTGCTAGCCTCGGCTAGCCTGTCCTCCACACGCATTTGAGATACTGACATGTCTGTCACACTGCTCTCACTCTGATGCTCCAAATGCAGAGGAACACTGCCTCACTCCTGTCAACACAGGTGTGAAAAGAGGCAAGTGAAACCCCGACCTCACTCCTAATTAGTAGGTGTGAAAATAGGTCGTACTCTACAGCCTCACTCCTCTCCACACAGGTGTGAAAAGAGGCTGTCCACAAGTGTCAAAAAAGAGCCCAACAAATCCTCCCACAACTGTCCACAAACACTGTCAACTAGCTGTCCAAAATCTACCCTAAGGTGTTCAATTGGTACTTAATGTGAGGTACCTTCAAATTTGAAGTTTTACCCACTATTTTGGGCTGAAAACTTGTTGTCCAAAACAACCAACAAATATGATATTAAAACTCACAAAACTGCTCACACAAGTACTCCAAAATCAACAAGTCTAAGCCGCCTTTGGCTCTAAGGTCTGTCCTTGACCTTCGTATGGCTCTAAGTTATGGTCTCCACACATATCGATAATAGAGCTTGTCTAATACAAAGAAAAAAGATTTTTATGTTAAATCTTGTCTTATCCTTTAAAATATGGTGATTTGGAAAATGCCCCACGTTAAGAAGAATGCTATTGGTGAAATCATAAATAAATGTAGTTTAAATATTGAAAATTCATAAACTGTAGGTTTGGATTTCCCAAACCATAGTAAAAACAAGGATGTCTATTCAACAGATTGAGCCTTGACCGTAGCCAACTCAATATCCAAAAGAAATGGGATCCAATCTTCAATCTTTCTGTAGGGGAGAAGTGAGTAGTGTTGCACTTATTTAACCCTGTTTCTAATTTTAGATATTCTTGATGAACAAGGAATCATTCTATAAAGTTTCCCTACTCCAATACATGGTACAAACAAGGATGTTTATTGAGCCTTGACCGTAGCCAACTCAATATCCAAAAGAAAAGAAAAGAAATGGGATCCAATCTTCAATCTTTCTATTGGGGAGAAATGAGTAGTGTTGCACTTATTTAACCTTGTTTCTCATTTTAGATGTTCTTGATGAACACAGAATCATTGTCTAAAGTTTCCTTGCTCCAATACATGGTACAAACTGTACATTTTCTGAGGTCCTATGAGGCTGCCACCTAAGGTCTGTCATTGACCTTAGTATGGCTCTAAGTTTCAACTGTATGGGTGTTTTCTCTTGTTGTTTTAGGGCAGCAAATAGTCACCCAACTTTCTGCCCAATATTTTTATGGTTAAGTGGTCTTTGAAGGTGCCCTTGCAAGTGTTTTCTTTACTCAACGTTAGCACATGCAATATAACTTAAAACACATAACACTACCTCTAGGTTTTTTAACTTTAAAATGTTGATCTACACTTCTAAGCATGCATAAATTTGACACAAGTATTTTTGGTCAACATGATAAACCCCCCCCGGGAAAACCAGTTTGGGATATATGTCTATATAATGATGATCAAAGCATGAGNATAATGATGATCAAAGCATGAGATACAACAAGTAATACAATACAAAGGAACTTGTATACATAGCAAGCTCCTCACAAGCCTCGCGACAACATCCAGAGAGAAATGTTCCCAAACTCAGGTGTGCCCTCTCCCTTTGCTTCTCTCTAAACTGAAGTAAAGAGCTCTCCTTCCTCTTTGACCCAATGAAGAAATCCCTCCACATGAATGTGCTCTCCTGTGTTGCCTCTCCACTGAAACTGTCATAACTGGCTTCCTCCAAGTGAAACTGCTACTAGGTAGTTGTGCATCCAATCCTATGGTGCGCCCTCCTCCTAGCAGATGTGATCACCATCAAATAACTGAGGCCTAAGTTGGATGCCTCTCTCCATGGAAGCATGCGCCCAAGCTCTCCTCTCCCAATGCAACTAACCTCATCTCAAGGCTCCCTCTCTTCCTCTCCAAGTGAGCACAACAAGGAAAATGCATGCCTCCTCTAGTAAATGCGCCCCTCCTCCATGTAGCATGCACCCTCCAAGGAATAGAAGATAAACCTCCATGGATCACCTCTCCATGCAAGCGCAAGCCAACAAGAGCTTCCTCCTCAAGCTCTCAAGGGTTTCTACTCNAAACCCTCATCAAGTGCGCCCTCCTCTCCTTGAGAAATGCGCCCCTCCTCTTCTCCAAAAATCACAAGTGAAGAATGAATCTCAAAATGCACTATACCCTCACTTTAGCCTCGTTTGTCCAAGCCCTAAAATATCAATGGCCTAGATCCAATCTAGCCAAGTCTAATCTATGGGTGAGATCTCATCCAAAAGTCTCACTAAGGAAACCCACTTTCCTTAGTTTCTTTATGTCTATTAATTCACCCACATTGTGAATTAATTGTCACTTTAATGCTTAAGTGACATATTTTACTTTTGACTTAAATCTCCTAAGTCAAAGTGAAATTAGAATCATAAAGTAAAGTACAAGGGTAATCGTCTTCCCCCTTTGTGCTTAGAGACTCATAAGCACATGGGGACCACTTTTCAAGGTACCCAAATCTGAACACTCCCTCTTACCGAGGAAAGTGCTTGTCACCACCATTCTCGTCCCTGAAGAGGACATGGTTTCCTCCTGGCATATGCTCGGTGAGTATGGATATACCCTGATCACTGAAAGTGGAATCTGTCACGGATCTACTCAATCTTCATGATCTATAAATAGCACTGACTCTCGATCTATCCAAGATCACCTAGATCTCGACATCACACCAAAGATCTCCACCTTGGCTTCCCACCAAGGATTTCCACCTACTCTTGGCCTCTCACCAAGAGTCACCCCCTCTTGGTCTCTCACCAAGAGTCATCAACTTGGCCTCTTGCCCAGTCACTTCCACCTGAAGTGGATCCAGAACCTGATCTGTCCGTCTCAGAAGCTAAATGAGGCTCAAGCCTCCGTTGTGCCCTGCTAATCCTCCCTGTCTACTCGGCTGCTCTGAAACTGTAGCTATCATGGGTGGACCAGTCACCCACTCTGAAGATGTCCAGGGACACTGAGTCTGCTCTCCCTATGAATCACTGATGTGAGTCAGTCGATCCTCATCAACTTTGTCTCCCCATCTAAGGTTGGATGGTGTAATAGTAGATAAAGTAGTCATGAATGCACACTCTCTCGCAAACTTTTCCTTTTACTCTATCTACTTTGTTGTCACTGCTGACACACCTTGTTGCTTCTTCTTCTTCTTGGGACATTGTCCTGCATAGTGACCCATCTCACCACAAGAAAAGCATCTCACTGTGCTCATGCCTCTCTTCTGAACACTGTTGCTGCCGATTTCTCCTCCTTGTGGTGGGGCCCCAAACTTGGGACCCCGTCAACCTCCATGGTCGGTCTTCTTCTTGCCCTTTGTCCAAAGAGCAAGGTCCTCATCACTCGAAACTGACTGTTGTTGCTAGTGTTGTTGTCCAAAAGCTTCGACTGCAAGCCTAATCTCCTCCTGGACGAAGTCATCCCACATCCTCTCCCTTGTAGGCATAACCTCCTTGGCAACAATGCCGCGTACGAATGGACCCCAAGGTTTGGTGAAGCTATTCATAGTTGTCCTCAACAAAGAGTTAGGGTTCACCACCTCTCCGATGACTCCAAGCTCGTCTCTGATCTGGGTCTATCTACCAAGGAATGAAGTAACCGACTCATCCTTGAGCATGTGAATGTTCCTCAGTCGATCATGAAGAACCAAATTTTGGTTCTCATTAGAGCTCTCATTCAATTTGCACAGAGATGCCCACATATCGTATGCACAAGTCTTCCCAGTCAAGTGGGGAATAATGTGATCTCTCACAACATCACAAATGATCCTCCTTGCCTTGTTGTTCCTCCTCCTGAACTTTTCCACCAAGATGAGAGCAGTGACAAGAATGGGAGGAACAACTACCTCGACTATGTCCCATAGCTCGAGGTCCTCTAAGACAAAGACCATCCTCGCCTTCTAAGGCAACCAATTGCTAGCCTCGGCTAGCCTGTCCTCCACACGCATCTGAGATACTGACATGTCTGTCACACTGCTCTCACTCTGATGCTCCAAATGCAGAGGAATGTTGCCTCACTCCTGTCAACACAGGTGTGAAAAAATGCAAGCGAAACCCCGACCTCACTCCTAATTAGTACGTGTGAAAATAGGTCGTACTCTACAACCTCACTCCTATCCACACAAGTGTGAAAAGAGGCTATCCACAAGTGTCAAAAATCAGCCCAACAAATCCTCCCACAACTGTCCACAAACACTGTCAACTAGCTGTCCAAAATCTGCCCTAAGGTGTTCAATTGGCACTTAATGCGAGGTACCTTCAGATTTGAATTTTTACCCATTGTTTTGGACTGAAAACTTGTTGTCCAAAACAACCAACAAATATGATATTAAAACTCACAAAACTGCTCACACAAGTGCTCCAAAATCAACAAGTCTAAGCCACCTTTGGCTCTGATACCATGTAGATTTTCGAGGTCCTATGAGGCTGCCACCTAAGGTCTATCCTTGACCTTAGTATGGCTCTAAGTTTCAACTGTGTGGCTGTCTTCTCTTGCTATTTTAGGACAACAAACAGTCACCCAACTTTCTGCTCAATATTTTTATGGTTAAGTTCTCTTTTAAGGTGCCCTTGAAAGTGTTTTCTTTACTCAATTTTAGCACATGCAATATAACTTATAACACATAACACTACCTCTAGATATTTTAACTTTAAAATGTTGATCTACACTTCTAAGCATGCATAAATTTGACACAAGTATTTTCGGTTAACATGACCCTGGATAAAACCCGCTCGTGGAAAACCAGTTTGGGATATATGTCTATATAATGATGATCAAAGCATGAGATACAACAAGTAATACAATACAAATGAACCCGTATACATAGCAAGCTCCTCACAAGCCTTTCCACAAGATCCAGAGAGAGATGTGCCCAAACTCAGGTGCGCCCTCTTCCTTTATTGCTCTCTACACTGAAGTGAAGCACTCTCCTTCCTCTTTGACCCAATGAAGAAATCCATCCACAGGAATGTACTCTCCTGTGATGCCTCTCCACTAAAATTGTCATAACTGACTTCTTCCAAGTGAAACTTCTACCAGGTAGTTGTGCATCTAATCATATGGTGTGCCCTCCTCCTAGCAGATGTGATCACCATCAAATAATTGAGGCCTAAGTTGGATGCCTCTCTCCATGGAAGCATGCACCCAAGCTCTCCTCTCCCAATGCAACTAACCTCATCTCAAGGCTCCCTCTCTTCCTCTCCAAGTGAGCACAACAAGGAAAATGTGTGCCTCCTCTAGTAAATGTGCCCCTCCTCCATGTAGCATGCGCCCTCCAAGGAATAGAAGATAAACCTCCATGGATAACCTCTCCATGCAAGCTCAAGCCAACAAGAGCTTCCTCCTCAAGCTCTCAAGGGTTTCTACTCAAACCCTCATCAAATGCGCCCCTCCTCTTCTCCAAAACTCACAAGTGAATAATGAATCTCAAAATGCACTATAACCTCACTTTAGCCTCCTTTCGCCAAGCCCTAAAAGATCAATGACCTAGATCCAATCTAGCCAAGTCTAATCAATGGGTGAAATCTCATCCAAAAATCTCACTAAGAAAACCGACTTTCCTTAGTTGCTTTATGTCTATTAATTCATCCACATTGTGAATTAATTGTCACTTTAATGCTTAAGTGACATATTTCACTTTTGACTTAAATCTCCGAAGTCAAAGTGAAATTAGAATCATAAAGTAAAGTACAAGGGTAATAGTCTTCCCCTTTGTGTTTAGAGACTCATAAGCACATGGGGACCACTTTCCAAGGTACCCAAATCTCAACACAAACAAGGATCTCTATTGAGCCGATTGAGTCTTGATCGTAGCCAACTCAATATCCAAAAGGAAAGGAAAGAAAAAAAATGGGATCCAATCTTCAACCTTTCTGTTGGGGAGAAGTGAGTAGTGTTGCACTTATTTAACCCTGTTTCTCATTTTAGATGTTCTTGCTGAATAAGGAATCAATCTCCAAAGTTTTCCTGCTCCAATACATGGTACATCACACCTGTATTGTTATGCCACGTTTACTATCTCGATGAAAGGCATTCAAATGCTCTACAAAATCATTTCCACTGATTATGTTTATATGTTTCTATTCTTGGTTTACAGGTCGTTTTAAGAAGAGGATAGTTTTTGAAACAGTTTCAAAGTCCCCAAATATCCTGGAACTTCTGGGCCGCATGTGGGTCAATATTGTTGGCGGGGGAAAACCTAATTTTTTAAGCATCCCCGATGCACGTATTCAATTGCAGGGAAAACTTTGTGAAATGGAACCTCAGCCAACTTTGGTGGTGCTGGATGATGTCCGGAATGAATCTGACCTTGAGAAACTAACGTTTAAAAGAGAAGGGTACACATTTCTCATTACAAGTAGATACAACCGAATTGTTAATCAAGAGTGGCTATATGAAAAACAGTTGTTGGAAGTTTCACATGCTGTGCCCCTTTTCTGCGTTTCAGCATTTGGCCAGGAATCCATTCCAGAAAAAGAAGATGCCAACCTAGTCATGGAGGTACTTGTTCTTCTACTTGAAATCAGTACATATGCAATACACAATGATAGTTGATCTTAGGATGGTACAGTGACAATGAACCATGTTTGGAATTGAAGATTACTTTCTGTTGAGGTTAGGATGTTAGAGATGCTGACCTATTGGAAACACTTCAATTACAGGTAATACACAAATGCAAAGGATTACCGCTTGCACTTCAGGTGATTGGAAAGTCTCTATATGATCAGCACCCTGAAGTATGGATTACTGCGAAGAACAAGCTTTCTCAAGGAAAACCGATATCTGAGTATCACAAAAAGGAGCTTCTGGGATGCTTGGCAACAAGCATAGATATCTTGGAAGAAGATGTCCGAGAATGCTTTTTGGACATGGGAATATTTCCGGAGGCCAGAAAATTATCCGCTGATCCATTGTTAGATTTGTGGGTTTATGTTCATGGGTTGAATTGGGCAGAGGCTTACACAATCTTAATGGAACTTGGGAGTCGAAATCTTGTGAAATTGGTGAACAATCAAAAGTAAGTCACTCACGCATTTGTTGTCTCATTGCTTCTCCTTGATTAACTTCTATTGGGAATTTACTGGTTTCTGACAAAGGAGTTCATTCCTAAATGAGTTGGATATATTGATTTCAAGTCTAACTACGAAATCGATATATCAATAAAGCTAGTCACTATTACACTATTAAATACGAGGAAATAATGGATCTTTTGTTGAGCATTGAATAGATCATTTTTTTCATCTGACGTCGCGACTTCGGTTCAGGCGTACCCTGTGGAACTCTTATGCCAGCAACTGCGATCTTTCCTTTATTCAGCATGATGTACTGCGAGAATTGGCTATCTATTTGACCAAGCAAGAACCTGTAATTAAAAGACGCAAAAGGTTTATCATACCTCAGAAAGCTGACTCTACTCGCGAAATGTGGAAAAAGCATGCAGAGTGTCAATTTGATGCTGAGATTGTTTCTTTCAACACAGGTTTGGTGCATACTTTTTTTTCTACCATTTCTTAACTGTTTGTTTGTTTGTTTAGTTTTTAATGTTGGAACTCTCTCACTTGATCAAAAGCATCCTGACTTTTACATTCTAACTGCACATAATTTGTTTCTTGATTTGGTACATTCAAGGTTCGATGGAGGAGAAGGATTGGTGTGAGATGGACTTTCCTAATGCCAAGGCTCTCATCTTAAACTTTTCTGCGGATGAGTATTTTCTTCCACCATTCATGCAGTCAATGCATAAACTAGAGGTTCTCTTCATTTTCAATCACAATGCTACGCGTGCTGCACTCAAAGGGACATCAGTGTTGGCTTCATTGACTCAGTTGAAAGTTGTTCAGTTAGAGGGAGTTACCGTTCCCCTCCTCCAAGAATACTGTCAACCCCGGGAACAATTGCAGAAATTGTCCTTGATTCTATGTGAGGGTTTTGAGAATATGACCCCATTACATAATTTATTCCCGTGCCTTCTCGAGCTCACTATTGATCACTGTAGCAATTTGACGAAACTGCCTGCTAGTATTTATCAGATGGCTTCTCTTAAACGGTTGTCTGTCACAAATTGCCACCAGCTTGAGGAGTTATTGGATGGTATAGAAAATCTCAGCTCGCTGGAAAGGCTCAGATTGTCCGCTTGCTTAAAGTTAAAAAAACTACCAAATTCAGTTTGTAAACTTGGGAAACTACAAGTCCTCGATATTTCACTCTGTCAGTGCATAGAACGACTACCAGATGAATTGGGCCAGTTATCTAGTTTGAAAATACTTGATATGAGGGAGTGTTCTAAGGTGAAGCAAGTTCCTAGGTCGGCTGGGGGCATAAGGTCTCTTGGGCGTGTCATCTGTGATGATAAGATTCAGCGTCAGTGGTCAAAGATCATCGGTAGCGTCAAGGTGGAAGTTGCAGAAGAAAACTTTAATCTGGATTGGCTTTAGGTACATATGATAATTGTTGGTGGATTGGCTTTAGGTGCATAGGATAATTGTTGGAGTAATTAATCCTTAGTTGTGTTATGTGTTTAATATGTCGTATTCTTGTGTTATGTGTTTAATATGGGATATTCTTCATTATATTATTAAGATTGTGGTTTGCTCATTGTAATGTAGAGATTATCTCTACTATCTTTGATCCTATTTAGGTGTGTGATTGAGAGATTCTCTCAACAAATAGATTGTGTGATTAAGATAATTAATTTATATTAAAGCCAATACTATTGTATTTATATGTACCATGTGTGAACAATGTCTTCTCTTCCATTTTCTAAATATAATCTTCATTCAAACTCATCTTCATTTATTATTTTTTTATGAAATTTCAGATAAGTACAAATTTGAGAAAAAAAAATCACTTGCGAGTATAATTCTATGAATTTAAATGTCATGCACATAGTTTTCCTTCTATCCTCTAAAAGGTTTTGAAGATCTATGAATAGACCTGTAATCCTCAATTCTTAGGGATTACTAAGGAAATGATGTCTCGAGGCCCTTAGGTTGTAGACATGGAGTATCGAGAGACATTGATGCAGGAGCATTGTGATCAGTCTAGGAGGCTGAGTGGAGGACAGCTCAGCGCCCAACGTGCACATTTAAAGTTGGTTTTGATCCCAAGGAGGGCGCATCATCTTAAAATTTTGAAACATTGTAATTAAAGATCTTTTAATTTTTAGAGGCTTGAGCCATTGTATAGGATCACCAGAGATTGCCATCGTCTTAATTATTTGTAGGATTGTACAGAGTCCGAGCGTCAGCTCTTATCTACTTTGTAAATGCTCATTCATTGTAATAGGCCTTAGTAGATGAATGTTTTAATTGTGATAGGATAGCACTAAGGTAGGCTGGAGGGAAGGCTCGAGAAGCTCCTCGTGTATAAATATATGTAAACTATACCCAAATAAGGTTGTTGAAGACAATTGTATTTTTGTTGTTGAATCTCATTGTTAAGGCTATTGAATGTGAATGTAAGAGGGTTGCTGAGGTTATTATTGTTGAAGCCATTTTGTTGTTGCTGAGGCTCCTTGAACTCATGTACATAATCTTTTGAATGAATATAAGCAAAAAAGTTTGATTCCAAATGCATGGTGTTACTTCTTTCTGAGTTCATTGAGTAAATGTTATGTTATCTGCTTGTTGTGGTTGATTATGCTCATATGTATGCATTTCTTAGTTAGACAGAGGAACTGTTAATGTTTCTATAAGTTTCAATTGTTTCTCTTCTGAGAGCTTTGGTGCAAGGAGTGTACAGTGGCCACAAAGTGTGTGCAAGCCGAGTCGAGTCTGACTCAGAAGCTCAGAAGAGGTAGCGTGAAACTTTGCAGAGGCAAGTGCAAGGAGTGCACAATCGCTTAGTGGAGAGAAAAGTTGAGAACAAACTCGTGCAAGGTGTGCATTGGGCATGCACTCAATTGGAGTGTTGAAGAGTCTAAGTCTAGGGAGAGAAAGGAGTGCACGAAAGGTTCTCAAGGAAACCCCAAAGTTTTGAGGTGAATAGGCACCAGAGGTGTGCAGGAGTGACTTAGAAAAATTTCTAAGTTTGAAGTTGCAAAGTGTTCAAAGGAGCACAAAGGCAGGTGCCAGAGGTTCAAATTTATTACTTGGTCAAGCTCAGGAGGGATAATGACAAAGATCCTTTGTAAAAGGAATATTTTTATTAGTTTGGAGGATGAGCGGACGAGATCCACTCATGGAGAAACCAAGTCTTTCCTAGCCGCTAGATCTGGGGAAGTAGCACGAGAGCTACCATCGAAAGTCCTTCAGATTTCGTGAGTTTAGTAAATTTCATTCGAGGAGGCTCAGGAGTCAGAACCCCTGAAGTTCCAAAGTCCAAAACTCAACTGGAGCGTTGATTTCAGTGGACACGCTTTAGCGGATTGTTGAGTCCAGAAGACCGGCCATCCAGGAGAAAGGAGACGTGATTATGAAGGGTTGAAAATCCCCCGACGCCCCGAAGAGCGGAGTAGATCCCCACCATTGATAAACGGGAGACGCGTGGCCGTAGATCTCAATATCCAGAGATTCAGTACTCAGGAGATCCTTGAAGTGGTGCTTCCAAAAGACCTAAAAACCGAAGCAGCAAAGCGGATTTTCAACCGTTGATCTATGGAAATGTTGTAACCGTCTACTGATTCGGAGTTCGGTTCTCCGGAAGCATACTGTGTTAGAGTGGACATAATCGTCGAAGCCTGAATTTATGAAGTCATCCCTCATCGTGGATTTAAGCGGGCGTTGGGGACTGTTGATTGGAGTTGTTATCCAATGCTCCTTCACTTCAACGTTCAGAAGGAATAGGGTGTCATCTTGGTGAGATTCCCAAAACCCGAGAGCTTCGAAGTCTCAAAATTTCCTGGGATTTGAAGTTTATCCCACGGTTTTTGGCCCACGGTCCCTTGAAGGACTCGCTAATGCTCAGGGACCCCCAAAAAGTGTATTTTTCATTCAGTAAGAAGGACTTAGGAACTATGTAATTGGTTTTGAGGGCTCAGACGGATCCTGCGAGTTGATCCAACTCTTGAAGTCAAACGATCCTAGATCAGGAGGTCGCGCAAACCCCAGAGAGTGGGTGGGGTTTTTCATCATACATCTTGACCAACAATGTCCACTTGAACGGACAGAGATCCACCTCACCACCATAGTTCCAGGATTATCATGAGGGTATCCACCACATCAACTGGCTTTCGAAATACATTGGGTCTTACTCCATGAGGTACATTTCAGGTATTATGGTGAGTATCATTTCAATATTTGAGGCATTTAAGTCTGTTACATTTTAAACTACTTTTTCTTATGTAACATATGCTTGGAAATTATGCTCTTTGCCCTGTTTCACCTTGGTGGTTGACATTGCACCTTGTTATAATGCAATTTGTACTTTCCCAAAGCCAAAGGCATGTGGGTACGAAATTGGCGTAACAAGGAGGATGTCCTATCACTGTCACCTAAACAAGACACCTCTTTCTATTTAGGAGTAGTACCCTAGGGGAGACATCCCCAGTGACCTGGGGGTTTGAGAAGGCTAAGGAAAAAGTATCAAGAAAGTCCCACCCCTCTCTCAGGTCACTCTGATCAAAAGTTCCAAAGATTTTAATGAGATGAAGCAAAGTAATATTTAAGTGTACCTACCCAGAACAAGACAAGAAGAGAAATACTATTTGCAAGTGCCATATGATGTTAGTGCTTCAGAAAACCATATACTTTTGATCAAAAGAACAAGCTGATATAAAAGATGAAGCAACAAAAGTATTTATAACATATATATATAGCTTCACAATTATGCCTCAATAAAGCTTAAAAAATGACCAGAAATGATAACATAAACTTGGCAAAGTGATAGTAATTGTCAGAAGCAATGATGACAATGTATAATCAGCTTTAAAACTTGCTTTTGAAATGAATTTATTAATGTTATAGATGGTTGTAGCAATCTTTTGCAACAACAACAAATTAGTTAGTAGGTTAGTCTAATCTAAAGTTAGAAATAGTTAGTAAAGGTCTTAAGGTAGATGGTTTAAGAGTTGTTTTAGTCAATCAATCACTTCCAAGGTATGAACTAGTTCTTTTTAGGGTAAATGGAGTCAATGTTGCAGCGACAATTCTTAGAGGGAAAAAAATGATAATAGATGAGCTAAAGTAAAAGGGAAGATGATTGAGATGTTAGTAACCTAAGGCCTCAATATCTAAAACCCTAGAAGGAAAAAATGTTAGGAAGTAGGTAACCCTAGGCCCTAGCAATTTCCTTCTTCTTTAGATCAAACTTGAAATAAATGTATGAAGCTTAATGAAGCAATGATACTCGAGTGCTACAAAGGTAGGGCTCTAGTATATCCTTCAAAGGAGGTGTTCTCTAGCAAAATCAAGTAGGTGAAGAGTTATAAAGAAAATGACAATAACATGTGTGTTTCTCCTAGGGTTTCACACTAGAAATTTCATAATCTTAGAAATGAACAAGTAAATGCACCATAACCATTCAAAATAAAGAAGGATTGCAGATTTTTACTTACTTCATCAAGAATAATCTAGCCACAAACCCTAGTTGAAGACTTTCCACCATGAAAATGCAAAAGTACACCAAAAGAAGCCTCCTCCAAGAGTTGTGCACCACTTAATTTCAACCAATAAGCCTTAAAAGAGGCCGAATTTCAGACCTCACACAAGTGTGAGTGAAAGATGATGAAAAATATAAGAGATTTTTCACTTATTTATACAATAATCATGACCTTTAATAACAATTTAGGTCAAAAAAGGTTGACATGGCCAGTTTACATCAAAATCCACTTTTACATAAAATTAACAATAAAAACCCTAATTGTGTCTTTTAGGGATGATGTCATGCCCCTCATAGGGTGATGTTAGACCCCTTCTTGGAACGCTAGGCCTCCAAAGTGAAATGTTAGGCCTGAAAAGGCCTCAAAAGTTGCCACACGTGCCAACCAAGCCGTCCTCATGCCAAAAGCCTAACTGAATGACATCAAGGCTCCATATGATGACATCAGGGGCCTTCCAGGGCCAACGTCATGGTGGTAGGACAAGATTGCCCTAGGTTTAGGCCTGCTAAAATGTCTCTGGTGTAACGTCCTTCCTTTTCTCTGGTGCAAGTCTCGGGTATCCCTCTGCCCCTGGCTGGGGTCGCAACATCCATCTGGTGGGATTTTAGCCCCATGGAGGTCCAAATTAATCATCTCCCCATATGCACCTGTCTGTCAAGCATGGTCCTGCAACAACAACAAGTATGCCCTCCATGGGCACATAAGTCATAGGGACCATAGAAATGTCAATCACATATAATAATCAAGTTACCCAAACATGTGTATCAAACCCCCTTTTACCCAGACAAATGCTCGAAGATGTTATGCTATTTAACAAGCTAGGTTTGGAGAGGGTCTTAAGATGTCCTATTGGGCTAATCCTCCTCGGGTGTGGGGTGTTTCCAGGTGAAAACTAATCTAGGTCATGTAAATGCATGAGATGGTGTAGGGGATGTTTGGGCAATGGGTGCAGTGATAACAGGGAAATGTAGGTCTTACCTATGGGTGCCTCTGTAGAGGGTGAGTTGCACCTTGTCATGGATGTCATTGTTTCCTAGCCCATTCAATTCCTTTTTACTTTTTTTCTTACTACTTTTTTCTTTCAAGAGAATAGTTGGAGGACACTATCTTGGCATGGTGACCAATGGTGACAGCATTACCCATAAGCATTTCACAGAAATGAGAAGGTTGGCTTGTGATGAGACCCCCTTTCTCTTGGCTATGCCACCAAGAGCCAATACCCTGGTTTGATGACCAGATGGATGGCAGTGTCATACCACTACATGCCCATTGACCTAATAGGCCGGCTCATGATGAGACCTCCTATCCACAAACTAGGTATTGAGTTTTATTTTATTTTACGGGTCCCCTTTTCTTGCTGAGAAGCCTTTTATTGCTTTCTTTGGAATCCCTGGGCGAAGCATCTCAAGGTTTCATTTTGGATTTTAACTTTTTCTAGCTAATTTTACCCTCTCGGCCTTTAGCCCATTATTCCCACAAGGCAAGGTACAACCCTTACTAGCTTGGCAAAGCCAATGCCCGAACCAATGTAGGGGAAATATGAGAGAGATAATGATGAAAAGTGGCAAGTATGGAAGGAATGGACGATGACCTTTCATAGACCCACCCAATGGAAACTCATCCCTAAGGGAACAAACTTACTAGGGCACTCTGTCATCCCCCCCCAGGTATGGACAAGTTAAAGGGAATAATTTCCAAGAAAACGTCATGAAACAAAAGAAAATTCAATGCACATATTCAAATGTTTTGAGAAGCAGAGTGACACATACCATGATACCCAGACTCATTACCTCATGGAGCAAGACCCACTGTTACTTCATAATCTGGCCAATGAGGTGGATGTTGTTGCTACTGATAGATAGGAGGCACTAAAGAAAAGATGGGTCGTCCAGGGCCAAGCTCAAGTCATATGGCTCTCGGTACTCCATGTCTAGGACCCGTGGGCCTCGAGACATAATCAACTTAGTTATCCCTAGGATAAGG
Organism: Picea sitchensis; assembly: GCA_010110895.2. Taxonomy (NCBI): domain Eukaryota; kingdom Viridiplantae; phylum Streptophyta; class Pinopsida; order Pinales; family Pinaceae; genus Picea; species Picea sitchensis. The sequence continues at coordinate 33,490 of SNQJ01S0050221.1, forward strand.
GATAACACACCCTACTAAGTGGGTCAACCTTAGGGATACGTTTTCTATTGAGAGGTCCTCTTGACAAGTCATCGTGCCATTCCCGACCATACTTGTCACTTTCCACACTTCATCCCCTCATCTCCTTACCTTTTGGATTTTTGGGTGTACTGACCCAAGAAGGGATTGTCCCTCATTTCATGGGAAGAAGGGGCTGAAGGCCCAGAGGCTTGTAGATGGAAAAAGATAAAATCCTATTATGAAACTTCTAGATGCTCGCCCAGGGATCCTGAGGACATTGAAATGTCTCTCATAAGAAACTGATGAGATCCTGTAAAAAAATAACTAATACAAAATGCCAACTAAGGTGGAGCATGTGTGGGTACTATTTTTCATGCTTAGGTAGAATCCCCACACATGAATTGAACTTGGGGAAGCATGATGTGACCAAGGTAGAGTCAAGGTGGGCATTGTTTTTCATGCTTAGGTAGAAGCCCCACCTTGGCTTCAACTTGGAAACATCTTAAAAAAAAACAAAAGGCAATAACTGGGCTTGGAAAAAGGTTGCATTGAAAACGAAGGTGCAACACACCCTCTATAAAGGCACCCATAAATGAGATACTACGATCCTTTGTATGTAATGAACCCCATGCCCAAGAGTCTTTCCCCCATCCATGTCACTTTATCCACATGTCTTAGAGAGGGGGGCACATGGGAAACACTCCTAAACTTGAGGTACGATTCACCCAATAGGTCACTATGTCAACCTTCCCATAGCTAAACTTGGAAAATTGCATAGGGTCTTTGAGAACTTGTTTATTTTTATAAGGTAGTTTTTCATGTACATGATTATATGTCTCTTTTATTTCCTTTATTTACTTATCATGATGCATTTGAATTGATATCCTTGGAGGGCGTATTCATTGTATTTGCATGACCTAGTTGGTGGACAGTTTTGGAAGAACAAGCCTAGCTTGGGCTTCCTTGGGGCTTGAAGCCCACAATATGGATACCATGACCCATGCACTAGACGATGATGCTAGCTTTTGGAGGTCTGATGAGGTACCATGGAGGACATAACCCATCCCTTAGCCAACCTAATGATTTTCTCTTGAGGCTAAAATGTCACTTTTGAGGAGGTTGACATCACCCTAAGTCTAGGAGGAGGAAGACCTAACGCTTGAGAGGGAGGCCCTAGAGGGCTCAACTACTTCCATATTCTACTCCAATGACTTGCAAAAAGGTGCCAAAAGGTTTCCCTAGGAGGGTGACGTCTTACTTTTAGGGCTTCTTTCATGTGCTAATTATGAATTAAATATTATTATTGTGTAAAATGGGCAAAGTAAGGGTTGTTGTCCCCTTACTTTGTGGTTTACCCTAAAGATAAACGGACAAATACTTTTAGTAGGATTTGTATAAATATAGATCATTTCATTTCATTTTTATCACAGCTCTCTCACTTTAGAGAAGACATTCTTGGCTGAAATTTGTGCCCTACTTGAGCATTTTTACATATCTCTCTTGTCATTTTCTCTTGTAATGGTTTTTATTTGGCTAATGGATGGATGGATGATGTGATATCTCTAGTGGAGGTCTATTTCTTGCTCTATGGTGGATTTTCTTATTTAAAAAGAGGTTTATCTTGTTAATTCTTAGACTAGGTAAGGAATCTTTGTTGCTATTGCTTTTTTTCTTGGTTTCAAGGTTAATTTGCTTAAACTTTTGGGGACTATAAGTGCATACAACTCCACTACGTCCATTATATTTGTCTTGAAATACTTTGTTTCATAAGGATTTCCTAGGAGGAGTAAAAGGGTTTACACCCTCCTAGGGATTTTTTGTAGCTAGCTTAGCTTTCCTTGGGGAGTAAAAGGGATTACACCCCCAAGGAAGTAGTTTGACTAGCTCTTTAATTTTTGAGACTCCATAGCCCAATAGTTAAAGGCACTAATATTTTTGCATTGGAAAAACAAAATCATTGCATTGGGACACGTGAAAACATGAGATATTGAAATTGTCTAAGTTGGAAACTTTTCCTTGTGCTTTAAGCTTGCTTGATCCACTAGGGCATTTTGATTGGTCAAGGATATCTTGATGTTGTTACAAACTTATGCTACAACCATAAGGGATGATGCAAACTCTCTTTTTCAAGATCAATTTCTCACTCTTTTACAACTGAAAATAGTTGGCAAGATGCTATTGTTTATATACTTGATATTGGCTGCTCTAAAAAATCTTTGAAAACAACTTTTTGCAGCCCTCATTCTCCACCAAAACTTGTGCTAAAGTATTGGAAAGTTATCTACTGGTTCAACGGTTCATTATGCAATAATTAATTGACAGTTTTGATGGTTATTTCTGCAATAAATGATTGATTCATTGTTGGTATATATATATATATATATATATATATATATATATATATATATATATATATATATATATATATATATATATTTAGTTATATTTTAATTTAGGACAACAAGCTTCAATTGCTTGTCCTTTGACAACTGTTTTAATTTAGGACAACAAGCTTCACTTGCTCGTCCCTTTGACATTTAGGCTTGTATATTGGTTATTTTTCTTGTCTCGGGCATGTGTAACACTCTAGTGCAGGTACCCAAGGTTTTGGAAATCATCCTCCATCCTCGAGACTCATTATCAAGCTTTTTCTCATTTAGTATCTTCACCTATAGGGGCTTCACTTCCATACTCTCACTTTCCATTTCATTCCCCACTAGAGTCACCTGAGACTCCCCCTTGTGTTGGATTCTTCCTTCACCAAAGTGAGGGGAGGGTTTATCTGAGGTGACAGTGGGTAAAATATCCAACCGTTACCGCCATCCAGTGGATTGGGTCGGGCTTTTCCCAACCTACATTTTGTGCGATAACATTTTGGCACTGTTGTTGGGGAGGATTTTGAATCCCCTTTCATTCCCTAATGACACTTTGATAAGATTCCTTTCCAAAGCCTTTACCCCTAGCTTTCCTAATGACTCCAGTTGAATGATTTTCCCTTTCCACCCTTGATGAGCTCTTTTTTAGGCTCATCTGGTGACTCCATCTTCCAAGAACCCACCTTTCCTTGTTTCCCCCTTTCCATCCTTTGATGAGCCTTGATCTCATTTGGAGAATCCATTGAGGTTTCTTTTCAATGAATGAAATTATGGCACCATGGGATGAACCCTCATCCAGAACTTGTCATGCCTCGAGGAGGGAAATTTTACAAATGGAAATGGAAAAGGCAGCTAATGAATCTGTTGAGCAACTGATGCATCGTGTAAAAGAGTTATTTAAAAAATCTGTCGAAGAAATAGTCCTTGAGGATGAATAAATGTATGCAGAAAGTTACCAAGAAGATCTCGATGAAGTTTCTCATGTTGAATATCTGAAAAAGACATTTGATGAAGTTGAAGTGCTTATACCTGTCCTTCCTTTTTATAAAGACATCCAGACCTCTATTCCTCCTGCACATCAAGAAGAGAACATGATGACCTATGACTCTTTCGAAGATCTCGATGATACTTTATTCCATGATTTTGGAAGTGAATAAGTATTGTTGCAAACCCCCCTTCTCACCAAGGGTTGCGCGACCTCCCGGTCTAGGATCTTTCAAGACTGAGCAAAAATGGCTCTTCGGCTTTTTACTTTCCCTCTGGAATAGTTTACTTAGGCCCCTCCTATTCCTTTAATGCAGGTCATATGACATCCGCTGCTCCATCCTAAGCACTTTTCAATTCATGGGCATTAGTCTTTTTCCGCTAGTCCCTTTCCACATGTGACCACTAGCTGTGACCACACACTTATTCAAAAGGCGCTTCACGACTCCGTGTATCGGGTATTTGTATATGAGTCAACCCGAATATCTACCTTCCAAACTCTCGAAATCCTGAATTCAATCACATTAGATCAAGGGTCTAAGATTCCCCATGACTCAACGGTCCAGATCCTTCCTCACATATCGGGGATTCACATTTCGTGACTTTGGAAATTAGCTTCCTTCTTCTTTCTGAATCCTGATTTCCTGAATCGTGAATTGTCTCCACACGCAAATATCAACGGTCCTCCTTAACCAACGATCAATGGCTTAGATCATACCCTTATTCCACTTCGTAACTTCAGGTTTTGGCCTTTTTGACAATGGCTTCACCGCTTTCTCCCGAATCATGAATCCTGAATTCTCCTTGGGTAATCAGCGGTCCTTATCTCTCCCGCAACCAACAATCGAGATCTACTTCGCGATTTCGTGCTTTGAAGGTTTTCACTCCTCTTCACTTCAAATCTTCTAATTCACGAATTCCGAAAGATCTATGTGACTAACCAATGCGTGACTTCTCCAAGATCTAATGTTCTGAAATGATTCAGCTCCTCCTGGATGGATCTTAACCCTTTATCTTGTCCAGTCTTCAAAATTTCTTCTCCTGAAGGATTTCTCCCACTAAATCCTCCGTACTTGTTCTTTCTTCAAACTTTGAATTCCTCAAAGGGATTTCTTCGACACTTAGTCGATTTCTAGTCCTGTACACTCCTTGCAACTGACCTTTTCACTGTCTTACAAGAAAACCTGAGTTATTTTTCCAACGTTTTCTCTAAGTCAAAGACTTCGCATACGCACTCCTTGCGCTTAATATGCACCCTTTGCATACAAAAGTTCCATGCTATCTCTTCTGAGCTTCGAGTCAAAAGACTCTCTTACATGCACTCTTTGCATTCAATATGCACTCCTTGCATAAACTTACAGAAGAGAAACAATTGAAACTTATTCAATTCTTCATGAATTCAGTCATTCACCATGAACCTCATACATCCACAAAACTCATAACAACAGTAAAACTATAAAACAATATCAAGACTGTACAATTGGATAATTTCGCCGATTTTATATTCATTCCAAAAACACATGATTACAACTGATATCTCTTACAGACATAAAAAATGAAAAAATTGTCTAAGGACCCAGAGCCTTCTTCGCTCTTCTTTCTCCTATCTAAGTTCTATCACCTTCTACTCTAGCGGTCACCTACTCAGCGTAATTAAATGCAACCTAATGACTAATAAGGTCTAATATCCTACACCTGTAATATTTTACAGTCATGTAAATATTTACAATGATCCGTCAGTTCAAACGGTGGCCCGACTTTACATACAACTAATTTAATTAACGAGAAATTCAAAAAAATCTCCCCACCGCTACCAAGATGGTTAAGAGTTGGTTTGGTTCTTTCAAAGTGTTGAGGTGTCAATTTCGCTTCCACATCTGCTTCTCTTGATTTGATAGCGATGCTCTTGCATCATACTCCTTTGGCCAAAATATTCATGGACTCTTGTCCATGAGCTCTTGCACTATTTTTCCATACTTCAAAATATCAGGTTCAGTTACCCAACTTGAATCTTCCACTGGGTGACATTTCCACTTCACCAAATATTCAGGGTTTTCCTTCCAACTCTCTGTTCTAATATTTTCTCCATCTTAGGTTTTTCTACTCTAGGCATCTGTTCTTCCCATTGAATCTCTTCCTGATCATCTAATTCTCCCGCGTCATCTCTGTTATAAGGATACAAGTTTGCAACGTTGAATATCGGTGATATCCCAACATTGTCTGGCAACTCAATCTCATAAGCATTTGTTGCAAATTTTCTAAGGATCTTGCATGGTCCTATCTTCTTTATCTTCAACTTATTATATGTTCCTCTGGAAACCTTTCCTTCCTCAAATGAGCTAAGACTTCATCTCCCACTTCAAATTGAACTTCCCTTCTTTTCTGATCAACTTTGTCCTTATACTTTTGATTACTATCTTGTATCTGCCTCTTAACTTGATCATGAAGTCTTTGCATTTCTGTAGCAAAATCTTCTGCTCCAGTGCTCTTGAATTCATCTTGTTTCAACTCTCTCAATTCTGAAATCCCTATTGGTTGTCTTCCATATACTATCTCAAATGTACTTTTCCTAGTGCTCCTATTAACTGAATTGTTAAATGCAAATTTTGTTTGTGCTAGAATATCATCCCACTGGTGACCTTGTTCTGTGAATAAACTCCTTAACAAATTCCTCAGACTCCTGTTCACCACTTCAGTCTATCCGTCTGTCTGAGGGTGATATTTTGAACTAAAAGATAAGTTAGTTCCCAGTCACTTCCATAGAGTCCTCCAAAAGTGTCCTACAAACTTACTGTCCCTGTCTGAAACTATACTTCTGGGCAATCCATGTAATCTCACAACTTCTCTGAAAAACAAATTGGCTATGTCCGTAGCATCATTTTTTTTATGGAATGGTATGAAATGCACCATTTTAGAAAATCTATCGACCAAGAAAAATACAGAATCACTTCCCTTCTGGGTTCTAGGTAATCCCAATACAAAATCCATACTAATTGCATCCCAAGGCCTTTCTGGAATAGGCAATGGTTGATACAAACCAGTGTTTTGTCTCTTCCCTTTTGCATGTTGACATATCTTACATCCATCTACAAATATCTTCACATCTTCCCTCATACCTGGCCAATAATAGAAACTATTTAGTTGTGCAAATGTTTTGTCATGACCAAAATGTCCAGCTAGACCTCCACTATGTTTTTCTTTTAAAAAATTATCTCTCATTGAGCATCTTGGTATGCAAAGTTGAATTCCTTTAAAAAAAAATCCATCCTGTATTAAATATTATGTCCATGAGTCGTTATCCCTCAACAAAGGATTTTCATATGCTTCATAAGCCTCCTTAAAATCTGGATCTTCCTGATACATTTCCTGAAGGTGCTCAAACCCTAAGGTCTTCACTTGGAATTCCTATATAACCAAAATCCTCCTTCTCAAAGCATCTACAACTTTATTAGCACTTCCATAAATATGTTTAATGACAAAAGTAAAATTCTGCATGAATTCTACCCACTTAGCATGCCTCTTATTCAACTTCTCTTGCCTAGTAATAAATTGCAAAGCTTGATTATCACTATACAAGACAAACTCGTTTGGAATTAAATAATGTCTCCATTTATTCAAAGCTTGAATCACTGCATAAAACTCCTTGTCATATGTAGAATATTTCTCCTTAGTGTCATTCAAATTCTCACTGAAATAAGTAACTAGCCTATTATCTTGACTCAAAACTGCTCCAATGGCTATCCCACTTGCATCACATCTTACCTGAAATGTTCTCCCAAAATATGGTAAAACTAGAATTGGTTGTTCTGTTATCTTCTTTTTCAACACTCTAAATATTTTCTCAGCCTCCTCTGTCCAATTAAAAGACTTGTGTTTCTTCTTCACAGTGTCCATTATGGGTGCACATATACCACTAAAATTTCTGATAAAATTTCTATAAAAACTTGCTAACCCATGAAAACTTCTCACCTCAAATATGCTCCTTGGTGACGACCATTCTTTGATTTATCTCACCTTCTCTGGATCCATCTTCAATTCATTTGAAGAAATCACAAAACCCAAATATATGAGTTATGTCTTCATAAAGGAACTTTTCTTCAAGTTTATTAACATTTTTTCTTGCTGCAATCTCGTCATCACTAATGTTAAGTGTTTTAAATGTTCTTCCTTTGTTTTGCTGAAAATTAATATATCATCTAGATATACAATGACAAATTTACCTATGAAGTCTTTCAATACCTCATTCATCAACCTCATAAATGTTCTTGGAGAATTTGTCAATACAAATGGCATGACTAGCCATTCAAACAAACCTTCATTGGTCTTGAATGTTATCTTCCATTCATCTCCCTCTCTCATTCTTATCTGATGATATCCACTTTTCAAGTCTATTTTTGAAAAATAGCTTGCTCCACTCAAACAGTCCATCAAATCATCCATCCTGGGTAAAGGAAATCTATACCTGATGGTAATATTGTTGATAGCTCTGGAATCTGTACACATTCTCCATCCTCCATCCTTCTTTGGACTCAATACAGTTGGCATTGCACATGGGCTTAGACTTTCCCTGACTAAAACTTTATCCAACAACTCCTGAACTTGATTCTTCACCTCTTCATTCTCTCGAGGTGTCAACCTATACGCTGCTTTATTTGGAAAAATGACTCCTGGAATCAAGTCAATATGGTGGCTAACACTCCTAATGGGTGGTAATGAGTGAGGCAACTCATCCACTACTATGTCAACAAAATTCTCTAACAATTCTTGGATTTCTTCAGGTAAATCATTCATAGTAGTATTGGTAAGGATAACTCTTGGCTTCCTCACTACAAAAAAATGCATTTCTTGATATTTCTTGATCTCCTTCAAGAGTTCCTTCCCACTCATGAGAAGTATTCTTGTGTTGGATTCTTCCTTTTCTTTCTTCTCTTTTATTGGCAGTAACATGTGGGTTCTACCATTTTTTTCCAGAGTATAAGTATTTTTTCTCCCATCATGAATGACATTCCTATCAAACTTCCATGGTCTCCCCAACAAAATATGACAAACATCCATGGGAATTACATCACACAAAATCTCATCTTTATAGCCTCCTATTTTAAATTCAACTTTTCATTGTTGACTTACCATCACTTGATGTCCTTTTTGCAACCACGATACTTTATACGGACTTGGGTGTGCAGTTGTCTCTAGCTCCAGCTTCTCCACCATTTCTGTAGATACTAAATTATCAGTACTCCCACTGTCTATAATCATCTTACAAACTTTGTCCTTTGTCTTACAAGAAGTCCTAAACAACATCGTTCGCTGAACTAGGTCTTCTATTTCTTTCTCTGGATTTAGTAGAACTTTCCTCATCATAAGGTTATGTCCTCCTTCTGCTTCCACATTCTTCTGGGATTTAGAAATGTGTGATTCTCCTCCTCCTTCTTTCTTCCTCTCATGACATTCCCAAGACACGTGTCATGTCTTTCCACAGGCATAACATTTAACTCCACCTCCTCTACCTCTTCCTCTTCCTCGAGAAAAATAATTTCTCCCACCAAATGGTCTTCTTTGGGAACTTCCTCCTCTTTCAAAGTGACCATATGATTTATCATTCTCGTCCTTATTTTTCGGTGCCTTATCATAGAAAACTCCCTTACCTATATTTGAGCCTCTGCTTCTGTTTCACTGACTCTTGTTTCTGGCCAACGTTTATTCTTCCTTCAGTGCAATCTAATAAGCATCTTCCACTGTCCTCACAACCATCATGCTAATTTCATACCTCAAGCCATTTATATACCCGAAAACTTTTTCATCATCCTTCTCTCTTTGTCTAGTCCTAATATTCAGCCTATAGAATTCTTTTGTATACTATTTCACTGTCATACCCCTCTGTCTTAGGTTCTACAACTTTCTGAACAGATTTATCTGGTAATCCTTAGGTATGAATTTAGCCTTCAGTTTGGCTACCATCCTATCCCAATTATTTATCTTTTGTTTTCCTTTACTCCTCCTCTCTGCCTGCAGTTCATCCCACCACAGTGTCGCATGTCCCTTTAATCTCGTGACAACATGTCTCACCTTCCTTCCTTCCTCAACATCTTCATAGTCAGAATACTTATCCACAGAGCTTATTGAGTCCAATAGCTCTTTAGCCTCCAAGTTACCTTCATACATTGGGACTTCCATCTTTTCTCTAACTCCCAATTTCAAAACAACTTTCAATAAGAATTCTTCAGCCACATCTTCCCCTGTAGCTTCTTCAAATTCTATTTCTTCACTCTCTGCATCACTGACGTCTCCATCGGCAGGTGTTCTCCTTTGCATTGCTTCCATTGCTTCCAACCTTGCGTGAAGTTCTCTAATTTCTCTTCCTACAACACGGTTTTCTATAGGTGGTCTTGTGTGTACCCTCAGCGACATCGATTCAACTATTCATAACACACTAAGTTCAACTCCAATTTTTTTCAGGCTCTAATACCACTTGGTGCAGGCCCCCTTCTCTCCAAGGGTTATGCGACCTCCCGGTCTAGGATCTTTCAAGACTGAGTAGAATTGGCTCTTCGGATTTTTACTTTCCCTCTGGAATAGTTTACTTAGGCCCCTCCTATTCCTTTAACACAGGTCGTATGACACCCACTGCTCCTTCCTAAGTTCTTTTCAATTCGTGGGCATTAGTATTTTTTCGCTAGTCCCTTTCCACATGTGACCACTGGCTATGACCACACACTTATTCAAAAGGCGCTTTGCGACTTCGCATATCGAGTATTTGTATATGAGTCAACCCGACTCTCCGCCTTCCAAACTCCCAAAATCCCGAATTCAATCACCTTAGATCAAGGGTCTGAGATTCCCCGTGACTCAACGGTCCAGATCCTTCCTCACATATCGGGGATTCGCATTTCACGACTTTGGAAGTTAGCTTCCTTCTTCTTTCTGACTCCCGATATTCCGAATCGTGAATTGTCTCCACACGTGGAGATCAATGGTCCTCCTTAACCAACGATCAATGACTTAGATCATACCCTTATTCCACTTCGTAACTTCAGGTTTCGGCCTTTTTGACAACAGATTCACCGCTTTCTCCCAAATCATGAATGCATAATTCCTATGGGTAATTGATGGTCCTTATCTATCCCACAACCAACGGTCGAGATCTACTTCGTGATTTCGTGCTTCGAAGGTTTTCACTCCTCTTCAGTTCAAATATTCTGATTCCTGAATTTTGAAAGATCTATGTGACTAACCAATGTGCAACTTCTCCAAGATCTAACGGTCTGAAATGGTTCAACTCCTCCTGGATGGATCTTAACCCTTTATCTTTTCCAGTCTTCAAAATTTATTCTCGTGAAGAATTTCTCCCGCTAAATCCTCTGTACTTGTTCTTCCTTCAAACTTTGAATTCCTCAAAGGAATTTCTTCTACACTTAGTCGATTTATGGTCCTGTAACTGACCTCTTCACTGTCTTACAAGAAAACCTGAGTTATTTTTCCAACGTTTTCTCTAAGTCAAAGACTTCGCATACACAGTCCTTGTGCTTAATATGCACCCTCTGCATACAAACGTTCCACGCTATCTCTTCTGAGCTTCGAGTTGAAAGAGTCTCTCACACACACTCTTTGCGTTCGGTATGCACTCCTTGCATAAACTTACAAAAGAGAAACAATTGAAACTTATTCAATTCTTCATGAATTCATTCATTCACTATGAACCTCATACATCCACAAAACTCATAACAACAGTAAAAATGTAAAATAGTATCAACATTGTACAATTGGATAAATTATCCTCTGTTCTACTCATTCCAAAAGCACACGATTACAACTGATATCTCTTACAGACATAAAAAATGAAAAACTTGTCTAAGGACCCAAAGCCTTCTTCACTCTTCTTTCTCCTATTTAAGTTATATCACCTTCTACTCTAGCGGTTACCTACTCAACTTAATTAAATGCAAACTAATGACTAATAAGGGATAATATCCTACACTTGTAAAATTTTATAGTCCTGTAAGGATTTACAATGATCCGCCAGTTCAAAATGTGGCCCTACTTTACATACAACTAATTTAATTAACGAGAAATTCAAAAAAATCTCCACACCGCTACCAAGTTGGTTAAGAGTCGGTTTGGTTCTTTCAAAGTGTTGAGGTGTCAATTTCTCTTCCACGTATGCTTCTCTTGATTTGATAGCGATGCTCCTGCATCAAGTATTAGAGGATCTCTTGGATCCAACAAAGCCTTTTGGAAAAGGGCAAATAAAGCGCTCTGTATTAAGGATCAAGCCTCTTGTGATGATGAGGCGATGGAGGAGCATGTCCATAAATAGAAAGAAGAATCCTAATGAGGTGAAAAATGTTGAGAAGCCTCTTGAGACATCGTTATCTTTTCTCTTGCTTGATGAATTTGAGGTTGTCTAGCCTTATTCTCCTCCTATACACGAAATTGAAGAAGCAAATAGTCTCAATGATGAAGAATCTGAAGATCTAGTTGAATCCACCCCAACCTTTGTTCTTCCTACACACGAAGACAAAGAGATGGTCATTTTCATTCGTATTGATGGTATTATGAAAGAACCCTTGAATATGGTTGATGAGCATATAGACATTGTCATACAGATTGAGAGACACATATGGGATTTTTTTCGTTTCATTTTTTATAGAGACCCCATTTATGACATTGAGGGTAGATCTCAAGCAAATGGGGTTGAGTTGTCATCTTCAGAGGACTGGTTTCCATACGTGTATGATTCAGATATTTGGCATCCTAATGATGATATGATTATAGATTTGTTCTGTCCATTCGAGGATGACCTATCCCGGTATTTTCAGGGTAATTTTCGGTCATCCCTCGGGAATTGTGATGCATATCCTTTTGGGGATGCAAACTTGTTCTATGAGGATGTTCAACCACTTTCGTCCTCAACTTTAGATGAACACCAAGACATGGAGATCCCAACGAAATCAAAGGCTCACTCTACAAAGTGAAAGTATTCTCATCTTGAGGACTTTTACAAGGATTCGTAGATGAAGGGGCAACATTTTTCTTCCTCTAGACCTGAGCCTGTCCCTTACCTAATTTCTTCTTCTCAGGGAAATCACGAGGTCTTTTTGGGATCTCTCACATCTTCTCAGTCTCCAGGAACCAATAGTCATACTAACGGGGATGAAGATGATCCATTCTCTACATATGGTATCCCTCTTCATAGATGGATTGATCGAGCTTGTGGCTATCCTGTCAGGCAAGATTTTCGGGATTATCAAAATTGTAGTTGTTCTTTTCAGAAAGATTTCCTCACTCCCACCCATATTCATTGGTTTCATTTCATGATTAATTATATGTCTATTTATGCTCATGATTATTTGCTCAACTTATCCATGTTGTATTGCATGATTAAGCATAAGGGGAGATACCTTGATGAAATGATGAACATATGGTTGCACTAGTTGTATGACTTCACCTGACATCACCTATCACCTGATCTTCAGGGCCCCAGGTAAGTAGGTAGGTCATCTTGATTTCCTTCATTTGCATTTTGATTGCTCATGATAGTTTAGTTGCATTTAATTTTTTGATTTTTACTTTGCTCTACTTGCATTATTGATTTACGTGTTTTTCTTTTCATCATATATATGAAAAATGCAAAAAAAAAAAAATCTAGATTAGCTATCATTTTTTAAATTTTGGATTTATTTATATGGACAAAGGATGAGTGAGCCATCCTACACTTAACAATTTGTTGTTTCAGTGTTTGTAGGCACAGGTCCACCAGGATATGTTGTAGTTCTCATGCACTCTATGATGAGTACATGTTCCCAAGTAGGAGCCAGATGTTATCCCCAATTCTTAGGGATAACTAAGGAGATGATGTTTCAAGGACCTCAGGCTGTAGACATGGAGTACCAAGAGACAACCTAACCAACAGTGTCCACTTGCACAGATAGAGACCCACCTCACCACCATGATTCTAGGTTCATCATGAGGGTATCCACCACATCAGCTGGCTTCTAAAAGACATTAGGTCTTTCTCCATGAAGTACAAGTAATGTATTATGGTGAGTATCATTTCAATATTTGAGGCATTTGAGTCTGTTACATTTTAAAATACTTTTGATTATGTAACAACTTCTTAGAAATTACGCTCTTTTCCCTGTTTCACCTTGGTGGATGACATTGTGCCCTAGTAAGTGGGTCACCATTAGGGATATGTTTGCTATTGGTAGATCCTCTTGACAATTCATTGTGCCATTCTTGACCATACTTGTCACTTTCCACACTTCATCCCCTCATCTCCTTACCTTTTGGGATTTTCAGGTGTATTGACCCAAGAAGGGATTGTCCCTCATTTCATGGGAAGAAGGGGTTGAAGGCTCAGATAATTGTATCTGGAAAAAGATAAAATACAATCATGAACCTTCTAGATGATCACCCAAGGATCCCGAGGACAATGAAATGTCTCTCATAAGAAACTGATGGGACCCGTAAAAAAATAACTAATACAAAATGCCAACTAAGGTGGAGCATGTGTGGGAACTGTTTTTCATGCTTAGGTAGAATCCCCACACATGAATTCAACTTGGGGAAGCACGATGTGACCAAGGTAGAGTCAAGGTGGGAACTATTTTTCATTCTTAGGTAGAAGCCCCACCTTGGCTTCAACTTGGAAACATCTTAAAAAAAAGGCAATAAATGAGCTTGGAAAAAGGTTTCATTGAAAACGAAGGTGCAACATACCCTCTACAAAGGCACCCATAAATGAGATACTACGATCCCTTGTATGTCATGAACCCCATGCCCAAGAGTCTTGCCTCCATCCATGTCACTTTATCCACATTTCTTAGAGAGGGGCCCACTTGGGAAACACTCCTAAACTTGAGGTACGATTCACCCAATAGGTCACTATGTCAACCCTCCCATACAATTTACTTTGCTCTACTTGCATTATTGATTTACGTGTTTTTATTTTCATCATATATATGAAAAACACAAAACAATTTATTTTCTAGATTAGTTGTCATTTTTGAAATTTTTATTTCTTTATATGGACAAAGAATGAGTCAGCCATCCTACACTTAACAGTTTGTTGTTTCAGTGTGTGTAGGCACAGGTCCACCAGGATATGTTGTAGTTCTCATGCACTCTATGACCAGTACATGTCGCCAAGTAGGAGCCATATTTTATCCCCAATTCTTGGGGCTAAATAAGGAGATGATGTTTCGAGGTCCTCAGGTTGCAGACATGGAGTACCGATAAACAACTTGACCAACAATGTCTCATTGCACATATAGAGACCCACCTCGCCACCACAGTTCCAGGTTCATCATGAGGGTATCTACCACATCAATTGGATTCTAAAATACATTGGGTCTTTCTCTATGAAGTAGAAGTCATGTATTATGGTGAGTATCATTTCAATAGTTGAGGTATTTGAGTCCGTTACATTTTAAACTACTTTTGATTATGTAACATCTGCTTGGAAATTATGTTCTTTGCCTTGTTTCACCTTGGTGGATGACGTTGTACCCTAGTAAGTGGGTCACCCTTAGGTATATGTTTTCTACTGGAAGGTCCTCTTGACAAGCCATCATGCCATTCCCGACCATACTTGTCACTTTCCACACTTCATCCCATCATCTCCTTACCTTTTGGGATTTTCAGATGTATTAAACCAAGAAGGGATTGTCCCTCATTTTATGGGAAGAATGGGATGAAGGCCCAGAGGCTTGTAGCTGGAAAAAGATAAAATCCAATCATGAACCTTCTATATTAACACCCAAGGATCCCAAGGACAATGAAATTTATCTCATAAGAAACTGATGGGACCCGTAAAAAAATAACTAATACAAAATGCCAACTAAGGTGGAACATGTGTGGGAACTATTTTTCATGCTTAGGTAGAATCCCCACACATGAATTCAACTTGGGAAAGCATGATGTGACCAAGGTAGAGTCAATGTGGGAACTATTTTTCATGCTTAGGTAGAAGCCCCACCTTGGATTCAACTTGGAAACATATTTTAAAAAAGGCAATAAATGAGCTTGGAAAAAGGTTGCATTGAAAACGAAGGTGCAATACACCCTCTACAAAGGCACCCATAAATGAGATACTACGATCCCTTGTATGCCATGAACCCCATGCCCAAGAGTCTTGCCTCCATCCATGTCACTTTATCCACATGTATTAGAGAGGGGCCCACTTGGGAAACACTCCTCAACTTGAGGCACGATTCACCCAATAGGTCACCATGTCATCCCTCCCATACCTAAACTTGGAAAATTGCATAGGGTCTTTGAGTACTTGTATATTTTGATAAGGTAGCTTTTGATGTACATTCTTATATGGCTCTTTTATTGACTTTATTCACTTATCATGGTGCATATGACTTGAGATCCTTGGAGGCCGTATTCATTGTCTTTGCAGGGCCCAATTTGATCCAGGGGATCAAATTTTGCTCAAAATTCAAAGTTCTTGGAATCGCTTCAAATCGAACGGGTGTGTAGGCCTCGTCGTCATGAACCCAAAGCAACTCGTTTGGGTTCAAACGAACGTCGGATGAGAGAGATATCGCGTTCTGTTCAAATCGACAAACAGGCAAAAAAAATGTGCTAACTGTATAGTCCGTACAGTCCATACGGATGCTGATGTGGCAGGGTCGTACGACACGTGGTAGAGCCGTACAACATGTGGTAGGGTCGTACAACATGTGGCAAGTGTTGGTTGGCAGTCGTGTGGACGAGTTGGTGTATGACGTGGCTTGTTTGTGGCGAATGGGATGGCGACACGTGGCCTAATCAATGGTCGCCACGTGTCACCTGGATAGTGGTTCAAAATTTATGTTGTTGGTAGGATTCAACCCCGTGACCTCTGGGGAAAGGGGTAAAGCTTTGGGAAGGGCCGTCCAACCGGCATGCCACCCATATGGTTCTTTCCACTATACCTTTTCAATTTTATTTGAATTGAATTGTATTGTGGGTTGGGGCATGGTCCGAGCCGAGGCTTAGCCCCAGCCCCTGATCATATGTGTATGCTATGGAACCATCGATGCATGTGCAATTCCGACTGTTACCATATGCCATTAAACATTGGCCCCTTTTCATATGAGCCCGTGGTCCTATGACCCACATGACCACGGTCTTGGCGGTTATGGGATAGGCGCGTAACCATCCTACAGTTCGCACCGTTTGGCGGTTGCGCCCGGTGCTAAGTTTTAATATAAATATGCACGTGGGGGCTAGGTTGAGGAGACAAAGGTGCATTTTGGTGATCCAGAGACAACAAGTTTGAAGGGGAACTTCCAGGAATCCTATCTTCTTCAATTTTTGGCCAAACGAGGTGCCGAAAAAGCCCAGCTAGGGGTTTTTGGACGTTCTGAAGCCATTGGAGCCATCATTTTGGCATTTTGAGCATTGTAAAGCACATATTTTAGAACTTTGAGAAAATAATACAAAAGATCCATTGGAAGTTGGACCAGGAGATGTAGCCCAAGAGAGGGGTGAACTCCTTTATCATTTGTTGTGTTATGTGTTTTTTGTTCATTGTTATTTGTTGCTATTTATATGCATCTTAAATGTGTTATTTCTATTAAAGTTGTGTTTGCAAAATTGATCCATTTGCATAAGAACACTTGAATTAAAACTTGCAAATATTTTCAAGAATACAAGTCTTTATCATTTTCAGATCACAATTGGTGGACAGTTTTGGAAGAACAAGCCTAGCTTGGGCTTCCTTGGGGCTTGAAGCCCACGAGTTGGATACGATGCCCCATGCATCAGAAGATGATGCTATATTTTGGAGGCCTGAGGATGTACCATGGATGACATAACCCAACCCTTAGCTAGCCCAAAGATTTTCTCTTGAGGCTAAAACGTCACTTTTGAGGAGGTTGATGTCACCCTAGGGCTAGGGTTGTGGTGGTGGTGGTGTTGTTGCTTGACACTTGGAACGTTTTGATGGGTGAAGGCTTGGCTTGGAGGAGGAAGACCTAGCACTTGAGAGGGAGGCCCTAGAAGACCCAACAACTTCCATCTTCTACTCCAACGACTTGTAGAAAGGTGCCAAAAGGTTTCCCTAGGAGGGTGACGTATTACTTTTAGGGTTTCTTTCACCTGCTAATTATGAATTAAATATTATTATTGTGTAAAAGGGGAAAAGTAGAGGTTGTTGTCCCCTTACTTTGTGGTTTACCCTAAATATAAGTGGAAAAATACTTTTAGTAGTATTTGTATAAATAGAGATTATTTCATTTCATTATTATCATATATCTCTCACTTGAGAGAAGACATTATTGGCTGAAATTTTCTCCCTACTTGGGCATTTTTACATATCTCTATTGCCACTTACTCTTGTAATGGTTTTTCTTTGGATATCGGATGGATGGATGATGCACTATCTCTAGTGGAGGTCTATTTCTTTCTCTATGGTGGTTTTTCTTGGTTAAAAAGAGGTTTATCTTGTTAATGCTTGGACTAGGTAAGGAGTCTTTGTTGCTATTACTTATTTTATTGGTTTCAAGGTTATTTTTCTTAAACTTTTAGGGAGTACAAGTGCATACAACCCCACTAAGTACATTATATTTTTCTTGAAATACTTTGTTTCATAAGGAATTCCTAGGAGGAGTAAAAGGGTTTACACCCTCCTAGGGATTTTTTGTAGCTAGCTTAGCTTGCCTTGGGGAGTAAAAGGGATTACACCCACAAGGAAGTAGCTCAAATAGCTCTTTAATTTTTGAGACTCCATAACCCAATATTTAAAGGAACTAATATCCTCGCATGGGAGAAACAAAATCATTGCATTGGGACACGTGAAAACACAAGATATTGAAATTGTCTAAGTTGGAAACTTTTCCTTGCGCTTTAAGCTTGCTTGAGCCACTAGGGCGTTTTGATTGGTCAAGGATATCTTGATGCTATTACAAACTTATTCTACAACCATTAGGACTACTGCAAACTCTCTTTTTCAATATCGATTTCTCACTCTTTTACCACTAAAATAGTTGGCAAGATGTTATTGTTTATCTACTTGATATTGGCTATTGTTGGGCAAGTTATTGGCTAGTTTCTTGGGGTAAAAGGTGTTGTTGTAGAAAATATTTTCTACAACCATTTGGATGCTCTGAAAAATATCTTAAAACATCTTTTTGTGGCCTTGATTCTCCATCAAAACTTGTGCTAAATTATTGGAAAGTCATCTATTGGTTCAATTCTTTATTATCCAATAAATACTGGATAGTTTTGATGGTTATTTCTGCAGTAAATGATTGATTCCATTGCTGATATATATATTTGTTTACTGCTGTAATCTAGGACAACAAGCTTCACTTGCTTGTCCCTTTGACATTTAGGCTTGTATATTGGTTATTTTTCTTGTCTCGGGTAGGTGTAATACTCTGGTGAAGGTACCCAAGTCTTTGGCAACCATCCTCTATCCCCGAGACTCACTATCGAGCCTTTTTTCATTTACTATCTTTACCTATAGGGGCTTCACTTCCATACTCTCACTTTCCACTTCATGGAAGTTTTGGATAAAGGATATACTTCATCTTTATGAATGATTCATTAATCATAATAGAAGGTGCATGCATAAATTATTTTGGGTTGTAATCTTTTGGTTGTTTTTGGAAATTTAAGTATATGTATTTGTGCTCTATTTTAGTTTATCGGAATTTAGTGCTGACTTTTGACTAT
>SNQJ01S0050221.1:52527-70404 GCA_010110895.2 Picea sitchensis
TTGAAAACGAAGGTGCAACATACCCTCTACAAAGGCACCCATAAATGAGATACTACGATCCCTTGTATGTCATGAACCCCATGCCCAAGAGTCTTGCCTCCATCCATGTCACTTTATCCACATTTCTTAGAGAGGGGCCCACTTGGGAAACACTCCTAAACTTGAGGTACGATTCACCCAATAGGTCACTATGTCAACCCTCCCATACAATTTACTTTGCTCTACTTGCATTATTGATTTACGTGTTTTTATTTTCATCATATATATGAAAAACACAAAACAATTTATTTTCTAGATTAGTTGTCATTTTTGAAATTTTTATTTCTTTATATGGACAAAGAATGAGTCAGCCATCCTACACTTAACAGTTTGTTGTTTCAGTGTGTGTAGGCACAGGTCCACCAGGATATGTTGTAGTTCTCATGCACTCTATGACCAGTACATGTCGCCAAGTAGGAGCCATATTTTATCCCCAATTCTTGGGGCTAAATAAGGAGATGATGTTTCGAGGTCCTCAGGTTGCAGACATGGAGTACCGATAAACAACTTGACCAACAATGTCTCATTGCACATATAGAGACCCACCTCGCCACCACAGTTCCAGGTTCATCATGAGGGTATCTACCACATCAATTGGATTCTAAAATACATTGGGTCTTTCTCTATGAAGTAGAAGTCATGTATTATGGTGAGTATCATTTCAATAGTTGAGGTATTTGAGTCCGTTACATTTTAAACTACTTTTGATTATGTAACATCTGCTTGGAAATTATGTTCTTTGCCTTGTTTCACCTTGGTGGATGACGTTGTACCCTAGTAAGTGGGTCACCCTTAGGTATATGTTTTCTACTGGAAGGTCCTCTTGACAAGCCATCATGCCATTCCCGACCATACTTGTCACTTTCCACACTTCATCCCATCATCTCCTTACCTTTTGGGATTTTCAGATGTATTAAACCAAGAAGGGATTGTCCCTCATTTTATGGGAAGAATGGGATGAAGGCCCAGAGGCTTGTAGCTGGAAAAAGATAAAATCCAATCATGAACCTTCTATATTAACACCCAAGGATCCCAAGGACAATGAAATTTATCTCATAAGAAACTGATGGGACCCGTAAAAAAATAACTAATACAAAATGCCAACTAAGGTGGAACATGTGTGGGAACTATTTTTCATGCTTAGGTAGAATCCCCACACATGAATTCAACTTGGGAAAGCATGATGTGACCAAGGTAGAGTCAATGTGGGAACTATTTTTCATGCTTAGGTAGAAGCCCCACCTTGGATTCAACTTGGAAACATATTTTAAAAAAGGCAATAAATGAGCTTGGAAAAAGGTTGCATTGAAAACGAAGGTGCAATACACCCTCTACAAAGGCACCCATAAATGAGATACTACGATCCCTTGTATGCCATGAACCCCATGCCCAAGAGTCTTGCCTCCATCCATGTCACTTTATCCACATGTATTAGAGAGGGGCCCACTTGGGAAACACTCCTCAACTTGAGGCACGATTCACCCAATAGGTCACCATGTCATCCCTCCCATACCTAAACTTGGAAAATTGCATAGGGTCTTTGAGTACTTGTATATTTTGATAAGGTAGCTTTTGATGTACATTCTTATATGGCTCTTTTATTGACTTTATTCACTTATCATGGTGCATATGACTTGAGATCCTTGGAGGCCGTATTCATTGTCTTTGCAGGGCCCAATTTGATCCAGGGGATCAAATTTTGCTCAAAATTCAAAGTTCTTGGAATCGCTTCAAATCGAACGGGTGTGTAGGCCTCGTCGTCATGAACCCAAAGCAACTCGTTTGGGTTCAAACGAACGTCGGATGAGAGAGATATCGCGTTCTGTTCAAATCGACAAACAGGCAAAAAAAATGTGCTAACTGTATAGTCCGTACAGTCCATACGGATGCTGATGTGGCAGGGTCGTACGACACGTGGTAGAGCCGTACAACATGTGGTAGGGTCGTACAACATGTGGCAAGTGTTGGTTGGCAGTCGTGTGGACGAGTTGGTGTATGACGTGGCTTGTTTGTGGCGAATGGGATGGCGACACGTGGCCTAATCAATGGTCGCCACGTGTCACCTGGATAGTGGTTCAAAATTTATGTTGTTGGTAGGATTCAACCCCGTGACCTCTGGGGAAAGGGGTAAAGCTTTGGGAAGGGCCGTCCAACCGGCATGCCACCCATATGGTTCTTTCCACTATACCTTTTCAATTTTATTTGAATTGAATTGTATTGTGGGTTGGGGCATGGTCCGAGCCGAGGCTTAGCCCCAGCCCCTGATCATATGTGTATGCTATGGAACCATCGATGCATGTGCAATTCCGACTGTTACCATATGCCATTAAACATTGGCCCCTTTTCATATGAGCCCGTGGTCCTATGACCCACATGACCACGGTCTTGGCGGTTATGGGATAGGCGCGTAACCATCCTACAGTTCGCACCGTTTGGCGGTTGCGCCCGGTGCTAAGTTTTAATATAAATATGCACGTGGGGGCTAGGTTGAGGAGACAAAGGTGCATTTTGGTGATCCAGAGACAACAAGTTTGAAGGGGAACTTCCAGGAATCCTATCTTCTTCAATTTTTGGCCAAACGAGGTGCCGAAAAAGCCCAGCTAGGGGTTTTTGGACGTTCTGAAGCCATTGGAGCCATCATTTTGGCATTTTGAGCATTGTAAAGCACATATTTTAGAACTTTGAGAAAATAATACAAAAGATCCATTGGAAGTTGGACCAGGAGATGTAGCCCAAGAGAGGGGTGAACTCCTTTATCATTTGTTGTGTTATGTGTTTTTTGTTCATTGTTATTTGTTGCTATTTATATGCATCTTAAATGTGTTATTTCTATTAAAGTTGTGTTTGCAAAATTGATCCATTTGCATAAGAACACTTGAATTAAAACTTGCAAATATTTTCAAGAATACAAGTCTTTATCATTTTCAGATCACAATTGGTGGACAGTTTTGGAAGAACAAGCCTAGCTTGGGCTTCCTTGGGGCTTGAAGCCCACGAGTTGGATACGATGCCCCATGCATCAGAAGATGATGCTATATTTTGGAGGCCTGAGGATGTACCATGGATGACATAACCCAACCCTTAGCTAGCCCAAAGATTTTCTCTTGAGGCTAAAACGTCACTTTTGAGGAGGTTGATGTCACCCTAGGGCTAGGGTTGTGGTGGTGGTGGTGTTGTTGCTTGACACTTGGAACGTTTTGATGGGTGAAGGCTTGGCTTGGAGGAGGAAGACCTAGCACTTGAGAGGGAGGCCCTAGAAGACCCAACAACTTCCATCTTCTACTCCAACGACTTGTAGAAAGGTGCCAAAAGGTTTCCCTAGGAGGGTGACGTATTACTTTTAGGGTTTCTTTCACCTGCTAATTATGAATTAAATATTATTATTGTGTAAAAGGGGAAAAGTAGAGGTTGTTGTCCCCTTACTTTGTGGTTTACCCTAAATATAAGTGGAAAAATACTTTTAGTAGTATTTGTATAAATAGAGATTATTTCATTTCATTATTATCATATATCTCTCACTTGAGAGAAGACATTATTGGCTGAAATTTTCTCCCTACTTGGGCATTTTTACATATCTCTATTGCCACTTACTCTTGTAATGGTTTTTCTTTGGATATCGGATGGATGGATGATGCACTATCTCTAGTGGAGGTCTATTTCTTTCTCTATGGTGGTTTTTCTTGGTTAAAAAGAGGTTTATCTTGTTAATGCTTGGACTAGGTAAGGAGTCTTTGTTGCTATTACTTATTTTATTGGTTTCAAGGTTATTTTTCTTAAACTTTTAGGGAGTACAAGTGCATACAACCCCACTAAGTACATTATATTTTTCTTGAAATACTTTGTTTCATAAGGAATTCCTAGGAGGAGTAAAAGGGTTTACACCCTCCTAGGGATTTTTTGTAGCTAGCTTAGCTTGCCTTGGGGAGTAAAAGGGATTACACCCACAAGGAAGTAGCTCAAATAGCTCTTTAATTTTTGAGACTCCATAACCCAATATTTAAAGGAACTAATATCCTCGCATGGGAGAAACAAAATCATTGCATTGGGACACGTGAAAACACAAGATATTGAAATTGTCTAAGTTGGAAACTTTTCCTTGCGCTTTAAGCTTGCTTGAGCCACTAGGGCGTTTTGATTGGTCAAGGATATCTTGATGCTATTACAAACTTATTCTACAACCATTAGGACTACTGCAAACTCTCTTTTTCAATATCGATTTCTCACTCTTTTACCACTAAAATAGTTGGCAAGATGTTATTGTTTATCTACTTGATATTGGCTATTGTTGGGCAAGTTATTGGCTAGTTTCTTGGGGTAAAAGGTGTTGTTGTAGAAAATATTTTCTACAACCATTTGGATGCTCTGAAAAATATCTTAAAACATCTTTTTGTGGCCTTGATTCTCCATCAAAACTTGTGCTAAATTATTGGAAAGTCATCTATTGGTTCAATTCTTTATTATCCAATAAATACTGGATAGTTTTGATGGTTATTTCTGCAGTAAATGATTGATTCCATTGCTGATATATATATTTGTTTACTGCTGTAATCTAGGACAACAAGCTTCACTTGCTTGTCCCTTTGACATTTAGGCTTGTATATTGGTTATTTTTCTTGTCTCGGGTAGGTGTAATACTCTGGTGAAGGTACCCAAGTCTTTGGCAACCATCCTCTATCCCCGAGACTCACTATCGAGCCTTTTTTCATTTACTATCTTTACCTATAGGGGCTTCACTTCCATACTCTCACTTTCCACTTCATGGAAGTTTTGGATAAAGGATATACTTCATCTTTATGAATGATTCATTAATCATAATAGAAGGTGCATGCATAAATTATTTTGGGTTGTAATCTTTTGGTTGTTTTTGGAAATTTAAGTATATGTATTTGTGCTCTATTTTAGTTTATCGGAATTTAGTGCTGACTTTTGACTATTTAAGTTGGTTGTATATTTTTCAGTGTTACTGACTTCATATTTCAAGTTTTATTCACTCTTTTTTTTTGTTTATGAAAATTTAATAAATCTTCTTTATAAATTGCATAACAAATATAAGGTGAAGTGTAATGTTCCATATTTTCATTACCTTCTAAATCAATCATTAGTGTGAGGTTATGATTTTAATTTGAATCAACGACCACTTCCTAAGGTGTTGATCGGATATGTATGAAACTTATTGACTTCCTTTGTATGGTGGCTTTGTATGTTAATCATGGTTGAGTAATTGATAGTATTCATGTTTAACTTATTTATTTGACACATGTAAATTTATGTAAGAGGACTTGATTATTTTGATTATATGAGTTAGGTGTACCCGATTTTGGTGGAGAATCATGATGATGATAATAATTCTATATACACATGTATTATGAACTATCTTGCAAATTGAGATTTTGAAGAACTTTGGAGATGATAACACCATGCTATGAATACATAGTATCTATTGTTGATTATTATATATTGGTACCACTTATTAAGGTTTTCATGCTTGATGTTTTGGCAAGTATGTGTGTCATGAAGGATGTAGGGGATTTTCTCACACTATTATCATATGGACATGAACCAATTTTAAAACAATGGGTAGGGGAAAACGGTCCTTTTATCAAGGAGGATATGTTCTTTGGGCAGTAAGGCCAAGTTATTCTAACCACAATGAAGCCCGACTACATACAAGGTAGCATATGTCACCATACCTCTACTAGTTTAATGCAAGCATTGAGGCCCAATCGTGTAGAGGGCGAGAGTATGCCATCTTACCTCTATTCACCCTTGTATCTAGAGAATGGATGTTGAGGTTCACCACTCCTAGACGAAGGTGGTGGATATTGAGGATATATGTTATGGGATGTCAGAACATGATGGCCTCCTTCCTTGGTATATGAGGATGCAATTTCCTTGATATATGCTACATATGGGCATAATTTCCTTTGTACTAATTGCAGAGCTTCTAACGACAGTGTTTACACTATAACAAGGTGAGCACAACCAATTACATTGTTGAATTACAAACAAGAAATAATATTTTTTTGTCATTTTTTTTAGGTTTTATGTTGCTATTTTTTTTTTTTTAGAAAAATGTGTTATTTTTTCTTTTTTATTTAAAACTTCTTTATGAAGTTTTTTCGTTTTTCAATTTATTTGACTTTTAATGTAAATTAAAAAAACAAAAATTAATTAATAAACAAATTTTCAATTAGATTTAGGAACCGATTTTAACTTTTTAATTTGCGATGGTATCAGATGCCATGTACACACTTTCAATTAAGTCCTAATTTATCTTCAAAATAAAAATTGGTGCTAATGGAAGCATCACTTTTAAATTCGAGGGTGAATTTTTCGCAATGGTATTGGTTGTCAAGATCATGATTTCGAACAAGTTACAATTTTAGCCACCCCCCAAAACGAGTGCTATTGGTAGTGCCACTTTTTGAAATGGGGGTAAAAACAACCACTAAATAGGACTTCTAAAAAAACGAGAACTCTTGAGGGTTCTCTTCAAGTTGGTAACTTTGTTGATTTTGATCCATGTTTCATTCAGGTTTTTTCATTTCATCTCTAAGTATAGAAAAACGAAAATCAATGGATATATTGGATTTTGGAACAAGTTTTGTCCTTTCATCTCTTAAGTACAGAAAAATGAAGATCACTGGATATAATGGAGTTTGGAAAGGAAAATATAAGTACAAAACTCACCACTAGAGGTGACCAACCTACATACTATTCTTTCTGAGGAGATTTGCTTGGGCATAGAAATTGTAGAAGCACTTGAAAATATATACATTGCAATAACCCCACCCATTGTTGATATGAAATTCTACTCACTAATTTTATGTTTAGGTGATTTCCTGGTTTATAAATTCTATCAAACACTTTGAAGATATACCTCAAACTCACTGTAATGACTCCTTTTATACTGCTTTTATGTTTTGAGTGGGTTGTTGGTCAAGAATTTTGACAAACACTTTGTTGATATGCTCAAGACCCACTATCAAACCCATTCATTTGGATGCTATAGACTTTTAGGTGTATTCATGGTTGGTGACTTTTGTCAAACACTTTGCTTACGAGGTAAGGCCCACTATAAAGACCCTTTTTCCTACTATTGTTCGTGTTCTATGTTTGCTGATATGATTTTATTATTGTACTTTGCAATTGTTATACCAGGTTTTGTTACCAAAAAATGATTTATTTACTAGCAAAATATATACACACAACAATAATACATTTGGGAAATAACATCAAACAACTATTATGACAATATAGGGATTACAAAACTGCTCTTATTAATTGTTAACAAGTTTGCAACAATTACACAACATCAACTCACAGTTTTGGTTGATTAATTATGGATTTGGCTTGGAATGCTCTTGCAATTGATGGCACATTTGGTTGTTACCAATGTTGGGTGGCCATGGAAACACAATTTGAACTCCCCAAGAGTAATACAACTACTCTATGGCAAAGATATAGCTTGCACAAGGTAACTGCAAGCTCCCCAACAAAGATACGACCCACCCACATTGTAGATGCTCCCTCTATAGTAGAACTTGGCTGTAGCAGAAGAAGATACGACCTAATCAACCAAATCTGGATGGATGAAAATGATACAGGGTCTCTCTCCAAGGGAATTTACACCACACCAAAATATCTCGACCCTAGTAAGACAACTCGACCCAGGAAGAAGATGAACTTGGCCCTATCACAATAGAACTCAACCCAACAACATTAGAAGTCAACCAATAACAAGAACTCAACCCCTAGATAATGATTCTTGACCCAAAAAACATAAATCTCGGTCCAACAAGAAGAAATCTCGTCCCAACAACAAGTAATATCGACCACCAATGAAAATACACCCTCCTATGAGAGATGATTCTCCCACACAAGGAATTTGGGCCTGCAAAACAATAAATTGGCCCCTTCCAAGAGAAATTCATATTCCTCAAAGCAATTTGTTATCTACTCAACTCACAAGTTTCTACAAGGTGGATCAACCTTATCAACAATACAAACAAGTGGAAGATTTGAATGATCTCCCCTCCTAATGGATAGGGTGGAATATTTCACCAGCAAAACCTGATCAACTAGGGTGGAATCTTTCATGACCAAAACCAATCCAAACAAGGGTTTCCTCCAAACCCCAAAGGCTCCAAGAGCTCTCCAAATACATATCAGACATAATCATCAACATAATGAGAGAATGAACTCTCATCTTTCTTTTATCCCTCTCACCTTTTTGATGACCCTTTTACCCTTTTGGTTGACCCTTTTACCTTTTTACTTTACTTGAGTGATTTAAGTGACTTTATAAGGTATTATTCACTTTATTCTTCAAGTCACTTTTTAATTACTCAATGTCACTTAATAATGTATATTTTTCCTCCAAATGACATCAAATAATTAATCTATTAATCCCCTTTTTTAACCGACTGTTGAAAACCTAATCCATGCGGCGGAAGAATATGAAACGACAAGTTAGTGTAACGGAATTAAGGAGTCCAAGAGACCTTGGAATACAAATCCAAAGGTCATAAATAATTTATTTGTATGTGTATCATATCTTGAATACAATTTTCTTCATGCGTATCCTAATTGGTGTGTCTAACAGTGGTATCTGAGTCGATCATTTGCATTTCCCTTCCTGTGTGAAACACATATAACCTTCTACCTAGTCTATATTATTTTGTGCCCATCTATGTCAGTCTGCCATTATTCCTATGCCTCCTAATTTTCTAGTCTACAACATTTCCATCCTTTGCCTGCAAGTCACTCCTTTTGCTTGTAGATTTGTTGTATAGAAATGCCTCTGTCTTGGGTAGGCCACCTTCCAATACTCTATCGACGTTGTTTTCTCCTTCCCCCATTCAAGTTGGCATCGTTTTATCCTTCCCATGCACATATTCAAACTGAATTCAACTATCTCTACTAATCTCGACACGATGCATTTGCATTCCCATTTGCAATTTGACCCAGTTCGCATGAAACCCAAGCTCTCGGGCATGTAGCTCTCACGTAAATTGGAATCCTGAATATATATTACATTTCCTCTTCATGTTCCTTCATCTCTATTTGATCCAGGTGGATATCGATGTCCACCCACCTTTTCCAACTGGCTCAAAACAATGTTATGGCAATTTTGGTAATTTACTATTTTTAGCAGTTTTCACTTCCGGAACCATTTTGAGGCCCTAAACGATGTTTTTTGGGAAAAAAAGGTTTTGAATATTGTAATTAATTTATATTTCACATAAAATGAATCTCCTCGACAATACCTTTCCAATGAGCTATCATACGCCTAAAACGGAGATCGTATGCAAAAGTTACGACCCCAGGAAGTTGGTGTACTAACTTACCCAAAAGGGGCCCACATGACTTTTGGCGCTTCATCTCCTAGGGTTAGGGTTTTGGATGTCTAGGGTTTTGGAATTCCTACTTATTGTAAAAATTCCTTTAGATCCTCATTGTAATCATCTTCTTGTGAATGAGCACAGCTGTCACATCTCTTCTCAGAGATAAGCCGCCACCATTCCAACAAGCTTGTTTCAGCTGCATTTTACAGT
Source organism: Picea sitchensis (assembly GCA_010110895.2). Taxonomy (NCBI): domain Eukaryota; kingdom Viridiplantae; phylum Streptophyta; class Pinopsida; order Pinales; family Pinaceae; genus Picea; species Picea sitchensis. The sequence continues at coordinate 62,124 of SNQJ01S0050221.1, forward strand.
TTCAGTTTATTTCGTTATTGAATAGAAAACCATTTTTACTGTATCTTTGTTATTTTGTGTTAATAACCTATTAATAATATGTATTCATTTCATTCTACTCATAAAATCTGGATCAGTGGTATCAGAGCAGTTTGCTCCTTGTCGTCTTAATTCATGTCCCCAACAAGGTCGGAGTACAAAGAGTTGGGTCTCGAGCTTGTTTCTCTTGAGGAAAAAAGCTCTCGCATGCCCAAGCGACCTCTCATGGTAGGAGAAAAGAAAGATGATGGGACATGAGATCCTTTCAAACTGTTGATTGAGGAAGCCCTCACCAACAGGAGACGCATCTTCTTCGAGCGGAGGCGCCGCCCCCTTCAAGGTACAAATTAACTTTGATATTCCTATATTTGAAGGTTAGATAGACACATATGTTGTATAAAAGTGGTTGAATCTACTAGAAGGGTATTTTTCTATGCATAACTTTTTGAATAGATAAAAAATTACTTTTGCGCTCCTCAAAGCCATTCCCCATGTCAAAGATTGGTGGGAAACTTTCTGTGAGCAAAAGGAAATAGAGGAACCCTCATTATTTAAAGTCACGACCACCTGGGAATCCTTCAAGGATGTTATTAAGGAACAATACTAACCTATTGGAAGTTATGATGACTTGTATACCAATGGACCACACTGTGGGAAGAAAGAGATCAAGTAGTGCCAGATTTCACAAATATCTTCCATACCTTGCGCACCAAGATGGGTATCAAAGATTTAGAGCGACATTTGGTGCTCAAGTATCGTGGTGGTCTGCATAGATACATCCAGACCGAAATGGAATTTCTGTACATCTCATCCTTGGGTGCGACCTATCAATATGCCTTCAAAATCGAGCAGAAGCTCAAACAAAAGATGCAAAAATTTGGGCCCAGGAGCCCCTCACAACAAAAGCCAGGAAAGGGCGGCCTCAACCCATAGAACAAAGGACAGAGAAAATATGGACAGTATCAGGACAACCATTCCAAGCCGCAAGAAAATAAGGACACCGAAAAAACAAAAAACGATATCGAGAAGTGGTGTGACTTCCATAAGATCCCTTGGCATAACACTGTTGACTGCCACTCAAAGCAGTCGCTGGTGGCCGAAGTAAAAGCCTCTGAATCAGATGCGGATTATGACTCTGAGCCAGAACCAGAAAGGGGAATAAAAATCATTGATGCGGAACCTAGTGCCACTATTTCTACCACCAAGCTCCAGCCTGGTGAACCAGATGAGCTAGAAGAAGGAGAACACCTCTTCAATTCACAAATGTGGGTAAAAGGAACCCCACTGTACTTCATCATTGATAGTGGTAGCCAGAAGAACCTCATCTCAGCAAAAGTCATCAAGAGGCTGGCCCTGCTGACAACGCTGCACCCACAACCCTACACCATTGGATGGATCTTCCAAGGAAGCGATCTCTGTGTCAACCAACAGTGTCAACTGTCGTACGACATCAAGCCCTTAAAATATGAGGTATTGTGTGATGTTTCTCCTCTTGAAGTTTGTGATGTTCTTTTGGGCCAACCTTATTTATGGAAACGTCATGTTGTATATGAGTCTAGACCTTGTAGTGTTATTACTACTTTGAATAGGAAATTGTACAGGATACCCGAGGCAGTCCCACCTAGTGCTATTTCCTTGATCTCTGCTAAGAAATGCAGGAAGGTCATCTCTCAGATGAGGAAGTTTGTCTTCTTCGTGATTCTCTCTCAGAATAAGAAAAATATCACAGCCACATCTAGGGTCTCTGCGGCCTACCTCTCCACACAGCAGAAGCAAGTAAATAAGGTTGTGGAAGAATACTTAGATATCTTCTCCTCACCTACCGGGGTACCTCTACACTGCCAGGTCAAGCACCCCATCAATCTGACCCCCGACGCACCACTACCTAATGGGCCAGTCTATCGCCACTCTTTGTTAGATAATGAGGAGATCAAGTGACAGATCTAAGAATTGCTCCACAAGGGGAACATCTGTCCCAGCTCATCACCTCGTGGGAGCCCAATCATGTTGGTACATAAGAAAGATGGAACCTAGCGACTCTGCATTGATTACTGGGCTCCGAATAAAATCATAGTCAGAAACCGGTACCCGATTCCCTGAATCGACGACCTCCTTAATCAACTCACGGGGGCCAAATATTTCAGTAAGATTGATCTGAATTTTGGCTACCACCAAGTCCCGATAGAACAAACAGATGTATGGAAGACCGCCTTCAAGTCAAAAGAGGGACTTTTTGAATGGTTGGTCATGACCTTTGGTTTGACAAATGCTCCAACCACTTTCATGAGGATGGTGGATGATATCCTGTGACCATTCACCAATACTTTTGTAGTGGTGTATCTAGATGACATTCTCATTTACAGCAAGACTTGGGTCGAACACTTGCAGCATATTCAGCAAGTTCTGCACACCCTACGGTAGCACAAGCTATATGCCAACTTGGAAAAATGATCCTTCGGCATGGACAGGGTCCATTACCTGGGCTACATTGTTGATCAACATGGCGTACATGTGGATCCAGCCAAGATCCAAGTCATCCATAACTGGTCAGCCCCAACCACACTCACTAAGCTTTGGAGCTTCTTGGGCCTTGCCAATTTCTACTGCAGGTTCGTGTTGGGATTTTCCCATATTGCATGGGCCCTCAGCCAAATAACCATGGGTGGTGGTAAGGAAAAATTTGCATGGGGTCGGTCCCAACAACAAGCGTTCAATGATTTGAAGCAGCGCTTGTGCTCAGCCCTAGTACTTTCACTACCATACTTGCAACAACCCTTTGAGATCGAGATAGATGCTTTAGACTATGATGTGGGCATCGTTCTCACTCAGCACGACCACCATGTGGGCTATCATAGTGAGACACTTTCAGATGTTGTTCGTAAGTACCCTACTTACAACAAATAAATGTACTCCATTATGTAAGTCTGCTGCCAGTGTAGACATTACATTCTTGGGAAGGAGACAGTCATCCACATTGATCATAAGTCACTGCAGTTCATGCAGACACAAGGAAAATTGCAGAATGACCGCCATCAAAAGTGTTCCACATACTTGCAACAATTCCACCTCAACATCAAGTATAAAAAATGAAGCACCAATTGCATCACTGATTGCCTCAGCAGACCGCCTGTTGCGACGCTCACCACGGTGCCAGACTCTTGCATCCATGAGACCTCTGGATGGCCCCAAATCTATGATACAGACCCAAACTTCGCCACCACCTACCAAATGTTGGGTGCAAACGCAGTTGTCGATAATTTCCATCTTCAGGCTGCATTGTTGTGTCATCTGGGCCATATCTGTGTTCCATCAAGCGAGTGAGTGAAGTTGATCTGGGAAGCCCACTACAATAGGGTGGCATGACACTTCGGCATTGAAAAGACAGTGGCAATGCTACAAAAACATTTCTACTAGTCAAAACTTCGACAGGAGGTCAGCAAGTATATCAGATCCTTCACTGCCTGCGCTATTTCCAAACCGACCACTAAGAAACAGGGCCTATACACCCCTCTTCTTACTACTAACAGGCCATGGGAATCTATATCAATGGACTACATGTCGGGCCTCCCGTCCACCAAGCGGGGAAATGACTGTGTTTTTGTGGTGGTTGATCACTTTTCTAAGATGGTGATTCTGGTTGCCTGCAAGAAGAGGATCACAGCAGAGGCCACTGCCAAGCTCTTCTTTGAATGAGTCTAGGTACATTTTGGACTCCCACAAACCATTGTCTCGGATCGATACAATCGATTTCTCAGCACATTCTGGTCGAGCCTCTGGTCACTACTGGACACCAAGTTCACCAAATCCACGGACGTCCACCCCTAGACAGATGGCCAAACCAAGGTCATAAATCGAATGATTATGCATATCCTTCGCATGTATAATTAAAATAACCCTCACACATGGGATGAGAGCCTTCCCTATGTCCAACATAGCTACAATTGAGCCCTGCATATCTCAACTGGCCACAACCCCTTTCAGGTGGGGTTGGGATTCCAACCATTGGGTCCCATAGATGTTGCACTTCCCCTTGTGGTCACCTCGACCGACTCATCTCCTGCTCCAAATAAAGTTGACAAAGCTAATCGGTTCATTGAGCGGATCCATCACATCCACCAACAGGTTCAGGATATCCTGCAAAAGTCCAATGACAAGTACAAACAATGCCATGATCAACATCGGGTGCCCCATAAGTTTCAGGTGGGCAACAAAGTTTGGTTGCACTTGCAGAAAGAATGCCTTACAGGACCCCATTGGAAGGTTCTCCCACTCCATTATGGGCAGTACACCATCACCAAGGTTGTGGGGGATAATGCTATTGAGATCAACATTCCTCATTTCCTTGGCCTGCACCTAGTGTTCAACGTGGATCTCCTTCGCCCTTATTTCCCACCATTATTGGACACCTCAGAAGTAGCAGAAAAATTGACACAAACAAAGCTCAACCCCGACTGCATACAACAGGAATCTAAGGACCATATTGTGGACACACAAATCAAGGGCACTCGACAGCAAAGGATCCAACTGTATTGAGTCGTCAAAGCAGGGTAGCTCCTGCACCAAGGCAAGTGGCTCACCTAGGGCCAAATTCAACAGAAATTTCCTCATCTGATGGGGGACCTCAATGCAATGGATACCATTGCTCCCTAAGGAGGGAGTATTGATCCAAGTGGATATCAGTGGCCACCCACCTTTTCCAACTGGCTCAAAACAGTTTTCTGGCAATTTTGGTAATTTACTATTTTTAGCAGTTTTCACTTTCGAAGTCGTTTTGAGGCCCTAAACAATGTATTTTGGGAAAATAGGTTTGCAATATGGAAGTTCCTTCCATATTGCACCTAAAATGAATCTCCTTGACGATACCTTTCCAACGGGCTATCATACGCCTAAAACAGAGATTGTATGCAAAAGTTACGACACCGGGAAGTTGATGCACTAACTTACCCAAATGGGGCCCACATGACTTTTGGTGCTTCATCTCCTAGGGTTAGGTTTATGGATGTCTATGGTTTTGGCATTCCTTCTTATTGTAAAAAGGTCTTTAGAGCCTCATTGTAATCATCTTCTTGCAAATGAGCACAATCGTCACATCTCTTCTCAGAGATAAGCCGCCACCATTCCAGCAAGCTTGTTTCCACTACATTTTGCAGTTTCAGCTTATTTCGTTATTGAATAGAAAACCAGTTTTACTGTATCTCTGTTATTTTGTGTTAAGCACTTGTTAATAATCTGTAGTCATTTCATTCTGCTCATAAAATCCGGATCACTATCACTCAAATTCCTTCATCGATTCCATGCATGGAGGTCCAAATATCATAACATGAGTGAGGTAACACTTGAATAATATGTGGATTAAAAGAACAATTATATCCCATTACTGGTATGAGTTTGACTCTAAAGAATTTATGTGTGAGTTCACTCTCTACTCACACACAAACCTAATTTTCTCTCTCTCCATATATCAAAGGCACTCTCCTCTCTCTGGTTTGCATTACATCTCCCTCCCCTTTTTATCACATCAATGGTTCAATAACCCCATATCGAGTCTCAGAAGCATAGTCTGTTGGTTGGGAGTTAAAATTATAGCAAGAAAGGTGTTTAAAGGGAGCCAGATTCATTTGCGCCTGAGTGCCTACAGAACTCGAAGGCAATCGCCATTAGAAGATGAAGAATAAGAATAAAGACTTTGTTTTCAAGAAAAGTAAAAGGAGGTCTTAATAACAAATTCATAGTTTTCCAGTGTTAGGTAGCCAATCAGAGATTCAAATCCACAAAATTTAATAGATTCTACCTACACTATGAGCGGTCAGAGCAATGTGATATTGAGCTTGGAAGGGAATAATTAACCTTACAAGGATCCATTCCAAGAGAATTGCAACAGTGTCAGTGTCCTGAAATATCTCTCACCATAGGGTTTTGGCTACAATTATTTCCTCGTTGTGGTTTCAATGTTGATGGTCGTTGGTTTAACCCCTGATGCAAACCAAAACAAATGACTATTGATAATGGATGTCTTCTACCTTGAAGTCTCACTTTCCACACTACATACGTTTTTCCAGATCAACGAAACTTGTGTATGTGTATGTCCTGCGTCCACTGATGAAAATATTGCGATGCCAACATTGTAATTCTCGATAGCCTGTGAACAAACTTGTATGCAACATACAATGTTATATCCCTTGCCTCTTTTTCTCGGTCTATTATATCTCCCTAATTGATGGAAATCTTATCCAAATTGTTGTCGGATTAGGTGATGCAATTTATTCGAAGTCTAGGTAAATTGCTTTCCTTGGTGGCCACTTGCAACAATGTGTCGCTCTTCATTCTCATACAATATCTATATTTCTTGGTGAAGTTGACCTATTCAATATCCATGAAATGGTTCAATATCTATATACCAGTTGGCATTCCTTTCTTAGAGATCGTTTGCATCTCGAGAACCCATGAACCCAAGAAAAAGAGAAATTGAGGTTGTCAAGAAAAGGCTGCAAGTAGGGAAATTTGCAAACGTTCCTAATGTTTATGGTAAAGACATAGGTTCCAAATATATATCCAATCTCTCCAGTCAATCAACAACATAATAGCAGTGGAAAAAACCTTGAGGCATTGTAAGTTTAGTTGTGCACTTTTTGAAACCAAGTTAAAATTACATTGTAAATGGGTGCATTTTCGGTAGCAGCCGACACCCTTCATTTGTTGAGTTTGCATTGTAAAGTTAGGGTGGAGTTGCAAGAAACCCCGTGACGTATAATTTTGTCTTTAAAATGGCTCGAGTTTAGGAACTATTAGATTTACTGAACACTCTAATCATGTCTTCTGTGGACAATACATTCACCATTGACAAAACCACTTTGCAGTCTGTCATGACATGATTGCAAGTTTCTCAAGACAAAGCAACACTGTTGCAAACCCAGACTCATCTTCTTCACTATGCACTTAAGAGAAAGAATCTTAGACAACATTCTAAGCTATTCATTGTTCAGAACTCTCTTTTCGAATACGATGAAGATGATGATGTCGATTCATATCAACAACTAGTGCAACAACAACTCAGTCAGACAACCCCAGATTCAAGTACATATGACGTTCAGATTTTTCTTTCCAATCGGATCATCAGACCTTGGGAAGAAATAAAAAATAACAAGTAAAAAATTGGTTCTAGATATGAAAAAGATGTCACCTTCATAATCCAGATTATAACAAGCCAAATTAGTTCCAGAGTGTTGGATTGCTTCAAGAAAATTCACATTCTCGTGCTCCAGTTCAAGAGAAAATTCAGAAATGCCAATATTTTCAGTCGGTTGGCCACATGGAAGATTAGTGTTTCGGTCTTCATCCTTGTGAGCATTGTGGACAACACAATCATCCTTCATATAGGTGTTTCAAACGCAAGACAACTGCAAGAGTAAAGAACCACTATGGGTGGATGTCTTCTTGGCGATGGTCATCAATAGTTAAGAAGATATGTCAGTCATACAGATGAATTCACTCTCGAGTATTCACACATCTTGTAGTGGACAAATTTTTGTCTTCTCATCTTGCACCTGGCAGGGGGGAACAACATCAATTATTGACAGTTAGGCTTCCTGTTTCAAAGTATTATCAATCGAGCAACAAAACGCGAGCATGACAAGTGAGAGTGACTGGTTTGTGGTTTTTCTTAAACCACCACTTAGTAGAAGACTTACAGCTTTTGCTAGAAAACGGTTTGTGGTTTCCCTTAAACCACCACTTAGTAGAAGAATTTCAACTTCTACTAGACAACAGTTTATGGTCATCTTTAAACCAACATAGAGAGTAGGTCCAATTAGCAAAAGACATCAACTTCAACTTCTAGCTAACTTAGGAAATGTTCCGGGAACCATTGAGCCTAGAGTAGGGTTCCAGAGTTTGTGGTCATCCTTAAACCACTAGATGATTTTGTTGTCATCCTTAAACCACCAGTTTGGTTTGTGCTCTTTATTAAATCATCATCATCATTCGGTTTGTGGTCATCCCAAAACTACCAGATTCAGAGAGCACATTCAACCAAAGTAGTTGCACACTTCTAGATTTCAACTACCCACTTTCAGATATCAACTCTCACCATGGACTCACATACACCCCTTCAGATTAAGGGGGGAATGTTGGAAATCTAATCCATGTGGTGGAGGAATATGAAATGATAAGTTAGTGTAATGGTTTTTGGGAGTTCAAGAGACCTTGGAATACGAATCCAAAGGTCATAATTGCACGTGGCTTTTCCAACTACTTGTACCTTTTC
>SNQJ01S0050222.1:0-18830 GCA_010110895.2 Picea sitchensis
ATTCTATTCCATGTGTATTCCTATTCTCTCATATTATTATTTCTTTCTATTTTAAAAATCCATTTTATTAATTTCATGCACACATGTGCATTTTATCCAACCTTTACATTTATTCCCCTTTTTCCTAGAGTTTGATTATATTATCAAATCTTTTAACTTATGTCATAATTCATTTAGTCCTTTATTTAAATTTTAGACTTAGACTTAGGCTTAGAATTTTGTGAAGCTTTTAATTTATAATTTACTGTTTAATTAATTATTTTATTCTAACAAGGTCTAATCATTTCAATGTTTTTTAGGCCACCTATATTTATTGACTCAAGTTTTAATTACGCGACGTGCCCTTCAATACACACCTCCGTGATCCAAGGGTGCCACTCAACTTATAATGGTTTTGGAAGTTTGTCCAACCCTTGGAGTCAACACTCCATTCGGTCGACCTTGCGAGAGACTAAGGGCTTCTAAGGAATAAGGATTTCGCCTTATTGCACACCCCTTATAAATATTCATGAGAGACTGTCTTAGTCTGCCCTCACGACATCATGGACCTCTCAAACTAGGTAATCATTAATCTACAATTCATGTAACGACGAGAGTGCTAGTAGGATGTGACAGGGACATTTCCACACCTCTCCCTCAATGTCTAGTTTCTGTGCATGACCTCTTCACTCCTTATGTGAGTCAGATTAGCAAGCATCGTCAATCTTGCATCCACTGACAAAAACAATGTCAATAATCCATATACATAAATTATATTGTAATCAATCTTGTATCACATGTGTGTAAAATGAAATACTCAATAAAAATACAATCCACTCCTTGACTCGATCTGAAGTCCAATGAATCCCAATGATGCCATAAACATTCATAACGTGTCATGTGTCTTGCACACTCAGGAGAACTCGTCAATAATATTTGTCAATATATATAAATTTGAAAGAAACAATGAAATACAATACATAATCAACATCATATATAAATCATAATCAAAATGAAATCATAATGTACTATATCCAGATCATTTGCAGGAAACTTTCCTCAAAGAATAAGTTAATAAGAGTTTTCTCAGTAGAACGAGATGTTACATACACCCCCTCTTGTTTTAAACATCATCCCAAAGTTTGTACAATATATAAATGCATCCTCCTAGGTAGTCGAGTGTGGACTATAGTTGTCCCACTAGACCTTGACCGGATCAACTATTCAACGCTGTAACTATTGAGTGCGATGGTCCATAATGCGGATTGGCTCTGCCATGAGAGCACCCTCGCCCGACACTTGCAAATAAATCATGTCAATAACATGTTATGGATCACTAATATAATGTCGTAAAACAGACACATGAAGTACATCGTGCACATGCCTCAAAGAATCAAGAAAGGCTAGTTGGTAAGCCACGAGTACCTTCTTTTCCAATACCTCCAAAGGTCCCACAAACATAAGAGAGAGTTTGGAACCCTTTCCAAATGTGATCAAACTCTTGTGCATTTTTACCTGCAAGAAAACTCTGTTTCCAACCTCATAACTATTGTCAATGCAATGTGCATCCGCATAACTCTTTTGTTGATCCTGCGCTTATTTAATCCTTTGTCTTATTGATTCCAACTGTTCTTCCATTTCTTGGATCACTTCGAGTCCCAACAGGACCCTATCCTCAATTCGATCCCAACTTAACGACGTCCGACATGGTCGCCCGTAAAGAAACTCGAACGGTGCCATCTTAATCATACTTTTGTAACCGTTGTTGTATGAAAACTCTACCAATGGAAAGAAGTCCTCCCAACATTTCTGTTGATCCATTACATACATACACAACATATCCTCCAAAATATGGTGCATTCTCTCTGTTTGTTCGTTTATCTTTGGTTGATAGGCTGTACTAACATTCAATTGCATTCCCAATGGCTCTTGAAAATTATTCCAAAACCGTCCTGTAAACACTGATCCTCGATCATATATGATCCTTCTTGGTACACCATGTAACCTCACAATCTTGATGATAAATTATCTAGCTATATTTGGCGCTTGATACGTCGTACGCACTGGAATAAAGTGTGCACTCTTCGTCAGAGTGTCAAATACCACAAAGATCAAATCATTTCTCCTTGCTGTAAGTGGAAATCGAACAATAAATTCCATCGAAATTACTTTCCATTTTGATTCAAGAATAGCGTGTGGCTATAATAATCCTGATGGATGTCTATGCTCAACCTCCACTTGCTGAAATTCTAGACATCTCGCCACGTAACTAACTATGTCTTCTTTCATTCCTTTCCAGAATAATAAAGGCTTAAGGTCTACCTTCATCTTCGTGACTCACAGATGATCCATGTACACTGCTTGATGAGCTTCGATTAAGATCAAACTTCGTAATTCATGGTTAGGAGGTACGTAAATTCTGTTGTTATATTTCAACAATCTGTCGTTGTCTAAAGAATAACCTTCAAACTTCAGTACCATCATGGTATTTTTTCCAATATTATCCTTAACTTCTTTGTACCGATCATCATCTATCTGTAAAGTTAGAATATTTTATCGAAGATTCGTCTTAAGAGATACTACTGAGAATATGTATGGTCTCCGAATCAATGCATTTGCCACTCTATTCACTGTTCCTTTAATGTAAGTAATCTCATAGTCATATTCGCTGAGTAATTCCGACCAACACCTTTGTCATGCGTTCAAGTCACTATGCGTAAATATATGCTGTAATCCACAATGATGTGTCTTTAATTCTAATTTTCATCTAATCAAATAATGTCTCCATACTCTCAAGACATATACAATCTCTAATAAATCCAAGTCGTGCGTTGCGTAGTTTTCCTCATGCTTTCTCAATTTCCTTGAAATGTAAACGATCACTCGACCGTCTTGCATCAAAACTCCACCTAAACCTTCCTTGGATGCATCCGTGCATACCAATAATTATTTTTCCATGTCATGGACCTTCAATATCAACGCTATCATTAACAACTCTTTAATCTTTTGAAATACTTCCACGCATTTCTCTGTCCATATAAACTTCTTGTTTTTCTTTTTCAATTCTGTGATTGGATTTGCTATCTTTGAAAAACCTTCGATGAATCATCGGTAATATCCTGCTAAACCCATAAAGATACGTACTTCTTGTATGTTCATCGAAGATGACCATTCTCTTAGAACTAAAAGTCACACTTTGACTTCTAAAGTGTAAGCTCAACACCCATCTATAGGTTAAAGATATTTTTTATGATAAGGTAGAAAATGGATGAAAACTCAGGAAAATAGTGTAAATCACAACTTACTTCACACAATTTGCACCAACAAATAAGGCTCTGAATAACTTTGATCAAGGTTTTAGAAAAAAAAATGAGTAGGTGGAAGACTTGATAAGAAGAAAGTGAAATGTCTATTAGCTACATCAGGTAGTATGACAAACATATAAAGAATAACTCTCTGAAACAAGAAATTCTTATATTCAAAGAGATGAGTTTTGATATATCTGTAAACAACATTACAACAGATCCTCTATTGCAACAAGCTATAAATCAATTAATGAATCTTTCACTGGACTGTGATCAGAATTAGAGGACAAAAAGATGATAGGAAAAAGAATTGATTTCATTGTCTAGAGAATCTTAAGTATGATACACAAAATATAAGGTATTTCTGTAATACACAGTATCAAAAGTAAGTCCTCTCTTACACCATTCGAACCCTCTATCAGACTTAAAATAGTGTTTTTATAACCTAGACTGTTAGTGACAACACTATAATTCGAATAACAACATTATCATAGGATCCCTATGCCCTCAAAGTGGTGTGGAAACAAGTGGATAACAAAAAACCACAAAATGCTAAAATTTAGGCTAATGTTGGAAATGTCTTCAACATCTTCTTTATGGATGATGAAGTGTCTCTTTGAGCGCTTCTCCCTTTGGCAGGTGGATTCCTAGCTCATAATTGACCCTCATGCAGTTGGATTACATCTATCTATGAAACTTGACAACTGTTCCTCCCTTTAAAACTCCAAAACCTGAGTTCGCAGCGCCAGTTCGCAACGCCTATCTGTAAAAGCCAGTTTGCAGTGCCAGGCGCTGCGAACTTTCTTGTAGCAACTTATTTCATTTGATAATTCCTTAAAAGTATTCCAAAACTATCTCCAGTTCAAAAAAATATTGTAATAACTTATATAATGACATATAACTTAGAAGATAACACCCCAGTAGCTAAACATGATTTATCAAGCATGACCATCCTCAAAATTGCAAAAATGTAAAAAACAAGGAAACTTGTCAAAAATGATATGGGTTAAGGTGTTCAACTTCTTCATTTTCTAACTCTTGAGCTTCTCCTGGTAGCGACTTTAGCCAACATATCCAAATTTATCTTGGCCAACTCTTCTTTAAAAGGCTGTAGCTCTGCCTTTAGTTCTCTGATTTGTGCCTGGTGAGATCAGTTCTGTCTGTAGAGGTTTCTGAGCTACCTTTGGAGGGGCATAAAACTTTTGGCTATAAATCTATATTTGTCAATAGTTTCATGATACATTTCCATGAGTCCATTAAGATTCCTCTTTGAAACCAACTCCTCCTTCTTCAGTTCATCAACTTTATCCCTTGCCTCTTTAAGTTGTCTTTTGAGCCTCTTAAAAGTAGGATTGCTCTCTTCTTTAAGAGTAGTGATGTCAATAATTTCAATAGGATTTTCAACAACTATGGATTTACCTTTCCTCTGGGACGAAACTTCTACTACATCATCATTCATAGGGATTTATTGCTTGGCTGCTGCTCTGGTAAGAGGCTTCCTAGCTTTGACCTTGTCAGCTGCACTGGGTGAAGGAAACACCAACTTTCTGCCTCTTAGTCCTATGGGTTTGCTTGAAGGAACCTTCAATGGAGTGGGATTTGGCATGGGTGAAGCTTCCCTCTGTGAATATTGTGAAGGTACCCCTTCTTAATCTCCCTTTTTGGCTTTATCAACTTTAACAATCATAATACTCTTTCTTTTCTTGCTCACCTTTGAATACACAGTTTTCTCATCAGGAACATGGCGAACATGGCTTTGAATCTTGGACTATGGAGTGGGGGAAACATTCAGTTGAAATTGTGAAGAAGTGATGAATTTTTTCGAATCTGTGTTTATCTTTCTAAATTATTCCATCACTAGCATTTTGATAAGACCCGAGTGGAAAAAACTAGTGTCCACTTGCTTGGATTTGGCCTGAAATTCGTCAGCCATCTGAATGATCAGATCTTGTCACTAAGAGGGGGGGGGTGAATTAGTGACACAAAAATTATATCAATTTTCCACTTATTAATGCAAACAAAATTTTAACATAGTATTTTATTGTGGAACCCAAATGGGAAAACCAAAAACTCTATTTTATTAACTGCAAAATTTGTTTTACATGTTACATAGAAGGAAGATGTACTTCCCCTTTTTGATCAACACCAACTGATCAAGATGCACCCACACCCTGGTTTACTAGCACCAACTGGTAGGAGGCTACAACCCCCTGTTTAGTCAGCTACAACTGACAAGGAAGCAAAAACTCCCTTTGTAGGCACCAACTTGCCCTTGCACCACCCAACCACCCTTAATACATAGATATTTTTATTTCTTCCTGGACTCTGCTTCAGCTATTGATCTTCTGACTTGGACTTTAGAGATGCTTTCTTCTCCCACTCTTTCTAGTTTATATAATCTTCAAACTGGTGTGATATTTAAAAACATCATGTCCTTTAGTTTGGACCATCACACCTCTTAAATTAACTTCACCATAATCATTAACTACTGTTTATTTATTTTTAGTGTGAAGACTCTTCATAAATTGATCATAGAAATGGATCAATTTAATCTTTTAAACTTGATCTTGAAACTCTGTTATTTTCACAGGAACCGAATTCTACGGAGGCACTTCCTTCAAATCAATGGTCAAGATTTAATTACTCGATGAGATGAGTGGTTTATGAGATTTTGGGTTATTTCTCCTTCCGGACTTTGTTGCTTCCAACATACCAAAAAACTCTCGAATACGATATCCCCAAAATGATTGGACTACTCATATTACTTCTTTTATTATTTAATATAACAACCATGACTTAATCATGTTTATCAACTTCAACGATTGCGATTCGATCTTCAACAGAGATGGACGGCTGTCGGGATTTCGACGTTTTTCCCATTGAGTCTTCATGACCTCCAATAGTTCAAAAATCCCGATTATGATTTCACCAAAACGATCATACGGCTCACATTACATATCTGAAATGATGTATCAACTTGACACTTGTCAGTGTCATACTGTGCCACGTATCCTTGCTGACGTGGTTCACTGACCCATAGCCCTGATCCAACGGTCCTCATTATGTCCTCTAAATCGACGGTCCTTATCTTATTGCGATTTCACATTTTAACATTCTTGTGATGAAGGGTCTCGACACTCCATGTCATGATCGCTGAAACTCCAAAAAAGGATCTTAGCTGGAATGGATTCTTCCCTTCTTGTGACCATCGGTTGTGACTAGACGCTTATCCACAAAGTTCTTCGCAATTCACAACTTCGGGACTCCTGTGATGAAGGGTCTCAACTCTCCATGTCGCGATCGCCGAAATAGAGCTTGGCTACACTAGCTCCTCCCTCCAACTCTCGACGATGTGACCATGCGCTATGACCACTTGCCAAACATTCAGGCACTTTACTTGTCAGATCAACCCAGATCTTCGATTGAGGCACATATCGAGCAGTGGACTAGCATGGAGCTTAATTTTGTGAGGACAGACCGGGGAAAACCATTATGGTTTTAATAGTGGACGCGTGGCGCTCTTAAAAGTGTATCGGAGTGAAAGGTAGTTTGATTGAAACCACTTTCTCAACAGCCCGTCGTGCTCTGATCTTTC
Source organism: Picea sitchensis (assembly GCA_010110895.2). Taxonomy (NCBI): domain Eukaryota; kingdom Viridiplantae; phylum Streptophyta; class Pinopsida; order Pinales; family Pinaceae; genus Picea; species Picea sitchensis. Next base: position 6,880 of record SNQJ01S0050222.1, read on the forward strand.
ACCACATGTCATATGGCTTCAACGACCAGGATTGTTTATCTCGATTTCCTTCCCACGAAAGGAATGGACGTCGACACTTATCCTCCTGACAGTTATGCTGGATCAAATGGCCTATGACAATTAGTTCCAGTCCTCTCAAGCGATCTCTATCGTCCATCGAGATTATTGATGGCTCCTTGCTCTGAACTCGACGCCAACGCTTCTGATCTTAACTCGATTCTCGTCCTTCCTCTGAGCTCTTTCAAGATTCTATCCCTCCTGATCTTTATTCATAGGAATATTGTTGATCCTATTGTGATCAACAATAATCACGAATTTCTCCTTCTGAGCTTTGATCTTCGATACTATTTGGTTCTCCTTTTTGCTCCTCCTCTTGATCTTGCACTATCGATCTCTTGCACACTGTATGACCTTTTCACTTCGTTTGATCTCTACACACTGTTTTGTCATCATCACTTCTATTGTTGACATCAATGACAATATTTCCAACAATCTCCCCCTTTTTCATTGAGGGCAACACACTAACTTCATATTCGAAACTCCCCCTGTGATGATGATTTCCACTTATGAAGCTTTCCAATCATCTGTCTGCATAAACACTTCTCTAACCACTGGTAACTCCTCCTGCAATTAATTTTTTTCTGTCATAACTAAATGACACCTTTTGTCGTTGATTTCTATCTCCCCCTCAATAGGTGCCAATTGATGCATCATTTTCTTGAGAGATTTGAGATATTCAAATATATCTCTGTTTAAGGGTTTTGTAAAAATATCTGCCACCTATTCTTGTGTTGGAACATATTCCAATTTAATGTTCTTGTTTTCAGCCTGATCTCTTAGATAGTGGTATTTTATGGGAATGTGTTTCAATTTTGAGTGCTGGAATGGGTTCTTAGAGAGACTTGTCGCACTTGTATTGTCACAGTGAATAATTGTGGGTTCTTCAAATACCATTTTTATGTCTTGTAGAGTTTGTTTCACCCATTCCACTTGTGTGCAACATTTTGTTGCTTCAATATACTCATATTCAGTGCTAGACAGAGAAATTGAGGACTGTTTCTTGCTTATCCAAACAACCAATGATTCTCCCAAAAAGAATTCTCCTCTACTCGTACTTTTTTTTTCATCTACACTTCCTTCCCAATCAACCTCTGAATAGGCTTTTAATGTGAATGAGTCCTTGCTAGGATACCAGAAACCAAGATATATGGTTCCTTTCAAATATCTAAAGATTCTTTTTACATCTTGAACATGACTCTCCTTTGGTTCTTCTTGGAATCTAGCCACCATCCCAACAACTTGCTTGACATTTGGTCTGGAAGCTGTTACATAGAGAAAACTGCCAATCATTGATTTGTAGTGTTTTGGATCTACATCTTTGGACTCATCATCCTTGCTTAGTTTGCATCCAACCATAATAGGTGTACTAACAGGTTTGCAATCCTCTAATTGGAATTTCTTAAGCATATAATTAACATATTTAGATTGATGGATAAAGACTCCCTTTTTGGACTACATTATTTGCAATCCAAGGAATAAATTTAGTTCGCCAAGCATAGACATTTCAAATTCTTGCTGCATCATCTTAGCAAAGTCCTTACTCATTTTTATATTATTACTACCAAATATGATATCATCAACATACACTTACACAATGATCAAGTTATTACCATCAATTTTGCAATAAAGATTATTGTCTGTTGATCCCCTTTTAAGGCCTTGTTTTTGTAAATAAGAGTCTAGCCTTGCATACCCTACTCTGGGTGCTTGTTTTAATCCATAGAGTGCCTTATTTAATTTACAAACATAGTCTCTTTTATTTGTTAGTTAGAATCCATATGGTTGCTCAATATAGACTTCCTCTTCTAAATTTCCATTGAGAAATGCTGATTTGACATCCATTTGGTACAATTTAAACTTTCTGTAGCTGGAGAAAGCTAAGAACATCCTAATTGCCTCTAATCTGGCCATAGGTGCAAATGTTTCTTCATAGTCTATTCCTTCAACCTGATCATAACCTTTGCATACTAATCTGTCTTTGTTCCTGATTACTTGCCCATCTTCATTCATTTTATTTTTATATACCCATTTAGTTTCAATGACATTTTTATCTTTTGGTCTAGGAACTAGTTCCCACGTTTGATTTCTTTCAATTTGATCCAATTCTTCATTCATAGATTTAACCCAGTTCTCCTATTTACATGCCTCTTTGATTGAACTTGGATCAATATGTGACAACAATGCTAATTCTATTTGATACAATAGTTGTCTTTTTGTTTGCACTCCATCATTCATATCTCCAATAATCAGTTCTTCGGGATGATTTTTCTGAATAATTATTGAGGGTGTCTTTGTATCTCTTCTTGGACATTCTTCTCTTTGTTAATGTTTATGCCATTATTATAGTTATTTGAATTTCAATAGATAAGAGTATAATAGGAACAAGATCACTGAGAAATACACATTCACAAGAGACACAACATTTATCCTGGGAAACCCTCTAGGGGAAGAAAACCCAACAAAAACTTCCTTATCATAAATAGCTTATACAATGTTCAAGAGATAAGCTCAAACCAATGGATAGTCCTCCCCAAAGAGATGTGCCATCTTCTCCTCTCTCCAATTGGTAATTGCGGCTTGCCTCATAGGAGGGTGAGCGAGTGAGTTGTGTGTTAGAGGTGGTAGCTAGCCTCCTATATATATACAAGTCTGCTTTACTCTTGGTAAAGCCTAAGCTTAATCAGGAAATTGTCTATCTGACCATACCAAGCTTTGGGAGCCTTTCAATCCATTATAAGGATTTCTTTAATCTGTAGACATGGGACTTCCTATCTTCAACCTCAGAATTTCTTGGGGTTTCTCTATATACACTTCTCTTCGATAACACCATTCAAACTGTCTTCATGTCCATCTAGTGCGACTTCCATTTCATCTTGGCATGGATCTATAATGGGTCTGATCAAAGTGTGTCGGCTATAGGGTGAATGTCTCTTCATGATCGATACCTTCAGCAAGGGAAGAAACCTGGCGACAAATGTTGCTTTATATTTCTCAATACTCCCATCAACAACATGTTTTATTTTTGAAGGAGCCATTTTGATGATACCACATCCTTAATTTTTTGGTCTAGGAACTATTTACCATACACCATTCTTTTTATGGTTTGGTATTCCTCTGTCATGGCAATCGCCCATTCCTTCTTTTGGATGGCCTCTTCCAAAGCATGTGGGTTCTTCATCAAGTAGATTGCACATCAAGCCATTGTAAAGCTGGAGAATGGCTTTGGTCTTTTCATCGTCTCGTGGTTCCTCACGGAACACCATACTTCTCTCCATCTTAGAATAAATCTCTTTCTGACGTAAACAACATGGGAGAAGGTCATTTGAGAGTTCTTGAACTTCTTTTATATCACTTGATCTTGAGAGTCTCCTCATAATGGGGTTTATGGCTTCCCTTATAGGTTACTAGCGACTCGGGAACTTCCCTCCTCAGAATTATTAGTCCTGGGATTCTGGGTTCCTCTTCATACATTTCTTCAGAGCTGGCATCTTGTTGATTTCTTAAGTGCTTCTTCTTCACCCTAAGGTCACGTCCCTGTGATCTCAATATGGCGGTGACCGGTATGTAGATTCTGAAGGACTTGGATACTTCCGTTGTCAGATATTCCCTTCTTTTTGGAGGGTTCCGGCTTGTTTCTTTTCTCTTCGGTATATGGATAAACCTTTGGACAACCAAATATTTTGAGATGAAGCACCTGTAAAGCTCTTCAGGTGAACTTTATTTCTGGGGTCTTGAGCCAAGTGCACTATGGGATAATTTGATACACATAAACAAGCGCCATTATGTTTCTGCCCATAAGCACATATAGGAAGATCTTGATGTGAATCATAGTCTTCTTCCATAATTGTTCGTTGTTCCTTCGGATACACCATTTTGTTGAGGAGTTCTAGATGGTAGTGGAGTTCCTCTTTCTTGATCCCAACGTCTTTGCAAAAGTTCACGAACTCCTTTTGAGGTATATTCTCCTCCATTATCGTAGAGGTATCTTAATCTTTCTTTTGGAAAAATTCTCTATCAAGGCTTTTGATTCGCGGAATTTCTTGAATACTTCATCTTTAGATTTTAAGAAATATATCAGGGTCTTACGAGAATAGTGTAATGAAGATACATAGTATACATACCACTAATGGAGGATGATGGCATTAGGCCACACTGCGATGCGAATGGATGAGTTTCCATTCTCATACAGCTGTTGTCCCTCTTTGGAAAAGGGTTCGTGTTCTTTCCATGCGCACATCCATTGCATATGCCTTCGATCAGCCTTGAGTTAGGGTTGGTGACAACTTTGCGCTAATATTGTGGTAGTGCTAGCTGTAGTTGATGTGGACTGATCTTCTATGCCAAAGTTAAGCATGAGTTTACGATGGCATGGTTCATGGCAGTTTCTAGGTGACCCTTTAACTTATATAAACCATTTTCTTCGCTTCAGATGACAATTTCTTCATTTAAGGTTTCTCCCTTAGCCCACATAAGAACTTCTCCATCTATGAAGAGCTCTATAGCCTTTCTTGTCTAAGATAATGGAGTAAGTTCTTCTTTAGGCCCGTTACATAGAGTATGTCCTTCATTGTTATTGGGTTTACGAGATCTAGCTTGTGGTTTGATTCTCCTATTCCTTGATGGATATTGATAATCATCTCAAGAGTTACTTTCTGATAAAATTTATTTTCTGAAATACAAGAGGTATTTTTCTTACGGAGTCATGCTTTGATCATCCCATATCAATGAGCCATGTGTCCTCTCCAAGTGATATAGATCACGAGAGAGCTGAAATCAAGACATGGTCCTTAATCATCTTCATGGGTGGTTCTTCATCTTGGCTATGTGAGCATGTTGCCTTTTATTCTTCCTCTTGGCTCTTCTCTTATTTGGACAATTATTCACCTTGTGTTCCATCTTATCACAATGATAAGTAGTATAGATGAGATCATCCCTTCGTTGTCCCTTTCTTGAAAATTTCTTGGAATGATTCTTGATTTTTGAATTTTTTTTATGGTTTAGGTTCTCTATGAGATTCCCTTTTTTGAAATGGGGTTTCTTCTTCCTCCTTTTCAGAGTATCTAGAGACTTGATCATGGGCCCTTGCTATTGGTGCTTCCGCGATTTGCTTCTGCCTTCTTCTTGGGTTGACTATTTCTCAAATGCGTTTCTCCTTTACGCCACATCTTCGTGGATGAAATCATCCCAAAGTCTTACTTAACGAGACCATTTAGAGTACATTATTACAAATTCATCTTCCGTGCGATGGTGTCTCCAATGCGGCTTTTAGCCCCATTCTTTTATTTATGAGACCGAAATGTTGATCATTTCTCCCTTCTGCATCTTGATATTCTTCAAATTGGAGTGTGTTAATAGATTGATGTTCTTTCCTTCATACGCCAGTTTGCTTAGGGCATCAAACATCTCCTTCAAAGTTTTTGCCCAGATGACACATAGCAGGATCAGGTGGAATAACGATTGAATCGATGATTCTTTGAATACGGTGCAGGTCCTTCGATGCTTTGCTTTCTCTATGACATCTCTAGGTTCCTCCACTTCTTCTTTGATAGAATTTTGCTAGGTCATTTCTCGCAAAGGATAGGATTGATCCCTTCTAGACACGGAAGTTGTCTATGCCTTCTAGTTTCTCAACAAGCTTTAATCTTGCAGACATCTTGTAATTGAGGCTACAAAAATGACCAAGTGAAAATGCTTAAAATCAAGGTACGACCTTACCGGGAGGTGCTCTTGGCTGAGGCGGGTAGCTTGGTGTACTTGGATCTAGAAAATCCAATTTTTACAAATCCCAGTCTAGGATTTTTATTTAGTGCTTCTAAGGTATACGGTACTTTGGGTACTTTTAGTGCTGGTTTTAAAGGTACTTGACTTTTGAAACTAGGGTTTCGCTTTCAGGGAGATCTACCACGAATTAGCTCTAGGGTGCCGGTGATCTGGGGGATGGTGCTTTCTAGGTGTTTGGGGAGATGAAAAGAGATACTTTTGAAAAAACCTAATTTACAGGTACTTTAGCGGTGACGTTTTCCTCTTGCAAATTGTTCTTTATTCAGGTTGGCTCTGAACCCATGTTAATGTTTGTACCATTATTATAGTTCTTTTCATTTCAATGAAGAAGAGCACCATAGAGCAAGATCTGCTAGAAATACACATTCACAAGGAACCACAACATTTATCACAGGGGAAACCCTCTAGGAAAACCCATCAAAACTTCCTTATCGCGTAAGCATACAATGTTCAGAGATAGCTCCGAGCCAATGAGATAGTCCTCCCCGGGGATGTGCAGGTCTTATCCCTCTCTCCAAGCGGTAATTGCATCACCTTAAGAGAATGAGCAAGTGGGGTGTGTTATAAGTGAGGTGCTAGCCTCCTATAACGCTGACATGTAGAGGTTTCTTGGCGGAGGCCGACCTCTCCTTTCTGGGTGGGTAAACCCACCTTTAATTAATGCGGGTGCTGTGTAATATTTGCTAGGGCCAACTTCTTATTCTGCCCTTTATAATTGTCCAGAGTATTGATCATAAAGGGATTTGGTGTACCTAATTACCGACATGATTAATATACAATGGGGATTAATCCTAATAATAAAACCGTATAATAATAATAAGGAATTCTCTTAGATTACATTATCACAATGGGGATTAATCCTAATAATAAAATAACAATAATAATAAGAATTCTCTTAGCAGATACATTATTTCAACACTCTTATCTCTCCATCTTCACTTTCACTAGTATCCATATCATCTTCTTCCCTTTCTTTTTCATTCTCTTCTACTTCTTCTAGTTGTGTGCCGAATGTCTCATTATCATTTTCATCTTTATTTTTAGATATGGTCTCTTGATTTTTGATCCTTATCATTTTTAGATCATCCACCTTGACATATGCACTTTCAACAATCTTATGTGATCTAATATTGTAGCATCTGTATGCCTTCTTGTTTGAAGCATATCCAAGAAAAATACCTTCATTAGATCTGGCATCAAATTTTCCAAGACTCTCATCTAGTCTTTTGATGTAGCATTTACTTCCAAAGATTTTGAAGTATTTCACTGATGGAGCTCTTCCAAACCATAGTTCATAAGGAGTTTTATCACTATTAACCCTGAGCTGACCTCTGTTCAATATGTATACAGTTGTGCTTGCAACATCCCTCCAATATCCATCTGACAATTTTGCTTCATTGAGCATAGTCCTTGCAGCCTCCTGAACTGTTCTGTTCTTTCTTTCAGCAATCCCATTTTGTTGAGGTGTTCTGGCAGCAGAGAATTGTCTTTTTATTCCATGAGTTTCACAGAAGACATCAAAATATTTTGAGGTGAATTCACCACCATTGTCTGATATAAGACATTTGATTTTGGTCTCCCTTTCATTTTCAACAAGGGTTTTAAAGGCTTTGAATTTGTTGAGTGCTTCTGATTTTTCCTTGAGAAAACATATCCAACTCATTCTAGTAAAGTCATCAATGAACAACATAAAGTAAGACTCTCCTTGTAGACTCTTGGATCTTGTAGGTCCACATAGGTCAGTGTGAACAAGCTCTAAAGGTTTAGAGGTTGTGTATTCTTTTGTTTTGAACCTTACCCTAGTTTGCTTCCCTAGTTGACAGTGTCTACACATAGCATTTGAGTTTTTTATGATTTTTGGCAAGTTTCTTACTGCACCAAGGTTGTTGACTTTCACAAGATTGTAAAAGTTAATATGCCCCAACCTCCTATGCCATAGCCAACTTTCATCTACAGAATTTATATGACACTCATTCAATTTTGCATTTAGTATATATACATTTTCATGAGTTCTAGGAGTAGTACCAACTAATTTTCCTGTGTCTTCTCTCGTAATCTCACATTTTTGGGAATCAAAGATGCAGAAGTATCCCTGATCACAGGTTTGACTGACACTTAATAAACTAGGCTTCAATTTATCGACAAGTAGTACATTTCTAGCTTTGTCTTTTCCCAAGCTCACAGTGCCTTTCCGAAGTATGTTACTTGAAGCATTATCACCAAATGTAACTTTACCTTTTTGTTTCTTTAAGTCTAAAAACTTGTCCTTGTTACATGTCATATGTTTCAAGCATCCACTGTCAACATACCAGAGATCCTTTTCATCTTGATTTTTTAGGGAAATAAGACATTCCCTTTTTGATGTTTTTACTCTCCAAAGTTTCTTCTGCTCTCTAATGAACTTGGGTTGTTCTGAGACTTCCATTAGTTTGGAATTAATGGATTTATGTCCATGGTTATGACATCTGAAGCATTGTAAGTCCCCTTCTTGTAGAGGTTCAAAGGAGTTATAGTTTCTACTCTTAACTCGATTTGCTTCTTGTTTATCCTTAAGGATATAATTCTTAACCTTCAAATTTTTCTTTCTATATGCTCTACAATTTATAGCTTTGTGTCCAAAATTAGAGCATGCATAGCAATAACCAGGAAAAATGCGAGGATACCTATTTTGGAAAAACTTCTTTGGTATTGTCTTGCCTTCTTTCCTGTTGGTTGGAGGTAATCTTCTGGAGTCCTTATCATTACTTATCTTCTCTTCATTTTTCTTCTTGAATGTACTGCGGAGAGCATCTACATAAGATTTAGAGTTAACATGGCTTTCCTTTTGAGAATAACCTATTCCATTTTTATTTCCAGAATCCCTTTGCACTGTAATAATCTTATCTAATATTTTAGAGCTATTTTTAGATTTTGTTTGAATGATTTTTGCATCCAGTTTCCTTTTTAGATGAACTATTTCTGCCTCCATCCTTTCAATAGTTATTTGTTTTTCTTCACAAGAGACTTTTCTAGACTTTCTTCGATCTTATTTTCTTCTAAGATTTGCTTTTTCAGATTGTTCATAAGTTTTTCCATCTCCTTTTCTTCTTGTTCATATTTTTCTTTCTGTTCAACTACAAAAATTTTCAATTGTCTATATCTGGTTTTGTATTTTCTTAATTCATCTAAGGCACTATGAAGTTCTTCCTCCATATTAACTTCTGCTTCATCTTCTAACTCCTTCTCATGTTTAATTTTTTCTATCTCATTAGATTATTCAATACCTAAGAAAATAACTTCATCATCATCAGATCCATCGTTGTCACTAGACTCTGACGAGTTGTTGTCTTCTTCTTTTGATTAGAAATTCTTTTTCCCTCTGTAGAACTTTTTCTTGTAGTTGGGTTTTTCCTTCTTCTGGTATTGTTTTTTTTTTTTTCTTCCTCTTTAGGGTCCTCCTTGGGATAGGGACACTTGGATGTAAAATGACCAACTTTTCCACAATTAAAACATTTGAAAGGAAGCTTTCCTTTGTACTTCCCCGATCCTTTCTGAAGTTTTCTAATGAAGTTGGATTTCTCCACATTAGATTCTTCATGATGGCAGGATTGAGGTTTTTTCTTTTGATTTATATTTGTCTTGGATAATTTGAAAGCTGTTTCGTCTTTTGCTGATTTATTATTTCATGTTCTCATTTCATATGCTGTAAAAATCCCATGGAGCTGGTTAGCTGTGAGTGAGATTAGATCAGATCTATCTTCAATTGAGGAAATCTTTGCATCATATCTCATTGGTAATGACCTTAGTATTTTTTTCACAATGGGTTTATCTGTAACTTCTTCTCCTGCCACTCTAATTGAGTTGACCACTTCATCTACCCTATGAAAGTATTCAACAATATTTTCTTCTTCTTTCATTTTCAGGTTTTCAAATTGAGTTCTATAGGTCTGTAGTTTGGATTCTTTGACTTTGTCCTATCCTTCATATACAACCTCCAATTTGTCCCAGATTTCTTTGGTCGATTTGCAGTGCATAACTTTCACACATATATAGCTAGTCAACCCTGCTAGAATACCATTAACTGCTCTTGAGTTATCATTACAGATTTTATTTCCTCCAGAGTCTTTGGGTGGAGTAGTTGGTGCAATTTAACCATCTACAACAGATTGCCAGATATAAAAAACAAGAGCCAACATGATTTTTTTCATTCTTATTTTCCACAGAGCATAGCCTTCTCCATTGAACAATGGTGCTTTGTTGTTAGACATTCCTTCTTGTTGATCCATCTTCAGGATCTACCTTCAAGTTTGTTAGACTATGATGAAAGAACCTCGCTCTGATACCAATTGAAGGATCAAATCCTATCACTGAGAGGGGGGGTGAATCAATGACACAACAATTATATAAATTTTCCACTTATTAATGCAAACAAAATTTTAACACAGTATTTTATTGTGGAACCCAAATGGGAAAACCACAAACTCTTTTCTATTAACTACAAAATTTGTTTTACATGTTACATAGAAGGAAGATGTACTTCCCCTTTTTGATTAGAACCAACTGATCATGATACACCCACACCCTGGTTTACCAGCACCAAATGGTAGGAGGCTATAACCCCCTGTTTAGTCAGCTACAACTGACAAGGAAGCATCAACTCCCTTTGTAGGCACCAACCTACCCTCGCACCACCCAACCACCCTTAATACATAGGCATTTGTATTTCTTCCTGGACTCTACTTCAACTATTGATCTTCTGAATTGGACTGCAGAGACGCTTTCTTCTCCCAATCTTTCTGGTTTATATAATATTCAAACTGGTGTGAGATTTAAAAACATCGTGTCCTTTTTTTTGGACCATCGCATCTCTTCAATTAACTTCACCATAATCATTAACTATTGTTTATTTATTTTTAGCGTGAAGACTCTTCATAAATTGATCACAGAAATGGATCAATTTCATCTTTTAAACTCGATCTTGAAACTTTGTTATTTTCATAGGAACTAAATTCTATGGAGGTGCTTCCTTCAAATCAACTGTCAAGATTTAATTACTTGCTGATATGAGTGGTTTACGAGATTTTGGGTTATTTGTCCTTCGGGACTTTGTTGCTTCCAACATACCCAAAAAATCTCGAATACGATATCCCCAAAATGATCGGATGACTCATATTACTTCTTTTATTATTTAATCTAACGACCATGACTTAATCATGTTTATCAACTTTAGCGATTGCGATTTGATATTCATCTGAGATGGACAACTGTCGGGATTTCAACGTTTTTCCCATTGAGTCTTCATGACCTCCAATAGTTCAAAAATCCTGATTATGATTTCACTGAAACGATAAGATGGCTCACATTACATCTCTGAAATGATGTATCAAATTGACACTTGTCAGTGTCTTACTGTGCCATGTATCCTTGCTGACATGGTTCGCTGACCCACAAGCCTAATCCAACGGTCCTCGTTATGTCCTCTAAATCGACGGTCCTTATCTTATCACAATTTCTCATTTTGACATTCTTATGATGAAGGGTCTCGACACTCCATGTCATGATCACTAATACTCTGAAAAAAGAGCTTAGTTGGACTGGTTTCTTCCCTTCTCGTGACCATCGATGGTGACCAGGTGCTTATCCACAAAGCGCTTCGCGATTCGCAACTTCGGGATTCCTGTGATGAAGGGTCTCGACTCTCCATGTCGTAATCGAGGAAATAGAGCCTAGCTGCACTAGATCCTCCCTCCAACTCTCGATGATGTGACCATGCGCTATGACTACTTGTAATGACCCTTAACTATTAAGATGGTTAATTTAATAATAATCCTAAAGATTATCTAAATTGTATTTATATCAATAATAATAATTCTAATTGGGTATTATTAAATAGTGTACATGAGGGTTAATGAATAATTAATTATTAAGTGAGTCATTAATTGATTAAGTATTAAATTAAGGGGGTAAAATAAAATATAATGTTAAATAGGGTTACGTATCCCAAAGGGGGATAACGTAACCAATACGTAAAAGGGAAACATTTAAATAAAGGATAAGACAATTAATAAGTAATAAATGAATGGATAAGGCATTAATAAAGGGATAAGATATTTGGTGGGGGGAGTAAATGG
>SNQJ01S0050222.1:18880-31141 GCA_010110895.2 Picea sitchensis
AGGCATTAATAAAGGGATAAGGAGTAATAAAGAGTTAGGTGGAAGTAAATGGGAGGGGCGGTGAAGGAGGAATAAGGGAGGTGGAGAAGGAGTATGAGGGGATGGATTGATGCATTCTATGAGAGAGGAGAACTTGGAGTATTGGGACAGAGTTAGTTTACAGTGGGATTTACAGTGCACCGGGGCTGAGGAGGTTTTGGGCTCGGAGGGCTAGGACGTCCATTGATGTCCTAGGGCTAGGCGTACTAGTCGGTAGGGTGGCTGGTTTTGGGGTGTCCTAAGTAGTAGGTTCAAGCGAAGGGAGCAAGCGACAGCGGATAGCATCAGAGTGAGGTATGTAAATTCAAATTCATGAATGGTTTACTTAGATTATTACTTACTGCCGAATACAGCGTAAGTGTTGAGATAAATTGTAAATTATGAAAAGTTTACTTCTTGTAGAGCTCATAGAAATTAGAAATTAAGTAATTAGTTAGAAATATAACGTTAATTTAAATTGGGTTACTACACTACTCGCCAAACATTCAGGTGTTTTACTTGTTAGATCAACCCAGATCGACGGTTGAGGCACATATCGTGCAGTGGACTAGCACAAAACTTAATTTTGCGAGAACAGACCAGGGAAAACCATTATGGTTTTAATAGTGGATGCGTGGCTCCCTTAAAAGTGTATTGGAGCGAAAGACAGTTTTCTTGAAACCACTTTCTCAACAACCCATCATGCTCTGATCTTTCACCACATTTCCTATGGCTTCAACAACCAGAATTGTTTATCGTGATTTCCTTCCCAAGAAAGGAAAGGACTTCGATGCTTATCCTCCTAACAGTTATGCTGGATCAAATGGCCTATGGGAATTAGTTCCAATCCTCTCGAGCGAACTCTATCGTCCATCGATATTATTGATGGCTCCTTGCTCTGAACTCGACGCCAACCCTTCTGAGCTTAACTCGACTCTCGTCCTTCCTCTGAGATCTTTCAAGCTTCTATCCCTCCTAAGATTTATTCATAGGAATATTGTTGATCTTATCGTGATCAACAATAATCATGAATTTCTCCTTCTGAGCTTTGATCTTCGATACTATTTGGTTCTCCTTTTCGCTCCTCCTCTTGAGCTTGCGCTATCGATCTTTTGCACACTGTATGACATTTTCACTTCGTTCGATCTCTGCACACTGTTTTGTCATCATCACTTTGATTGTTGACATCAATGACAATATTTCCAACACCATCTTGCCAATACTTCTGAACAAATAAAAAGGGATGTTTATAGCTTCTTTCCCTATGAAGTGTAGAAAAAAATTGATGTGGTATTGATATACCATGTTAAATATTCCTTCATAGGTGAAATACCTCTGAATCACCTTCAACATTTTATCAAAACCTTCGAGCATATGATTTTTGGGTACCCCTTTGGACATATTGTCTTCCTGTTATTTTGGTTTGAGGAACTCCTTGGAGAAAGAGGAATTTAGTGTCATATCCTTGAACCACTTTAATCCAGTGCTAGGTATCCCTGTTGCAGTGGAGATGGACAATTTTGAAACTTCAAACTCCAATATTTCAACCCTGGTTTTGGTCCCATTGAAATTTAATGCAAATTCGCCAGCCACATCTGGGTGCCCCCTTTGCATTGTTTGAAAAAAATTGATACAACCTACTCTTTGGAAAGCCTCTCTGATGAAGGGTTCTATTAGTAACATTTTTTGTCCGGGGCACAAGAGTATTCAGGTCTACAGGTTGCACGAGGAGCGCCCAAGTGCAACACATAGAAGAAGTCCTGTTCGGACTTAAAATCAAGCGAGCGGGCAAAATTATAGTGTCAACGGTCCTGATCCATCCATATGAGTAGATAAACAGTTGGCGGGAAGTCGCAGATAGAGAAGTTACGCCGAGGATAGCACAATGGATAGCGCCCACATTTTTTGCAGGATGGATGGCAGCCGTTCATCCCAAAGGACACGTGGCACGAGATCTGGTCAAGTCGGCTTTTCGGCAGTCGTGAGTTCAAAGGGTGGAGGTTTTATGTCGATGAACATCTCGAAACCCAGAACCCTGAAGTGCCGATGGCGCCCAAAGTTGGGCCCACATTATCAAGGGGCAGTCTCAGCCGTCCATCTGAAGCGGACACCTGGCACGCAATGAGGCTCCCAGCCTTTTCGCCCATCGCGGTTTCGAAGCGCAAAGAGCAGCTCCCTCATATCGCCGGTGCACGAAGTGATGAGAGAGTCCAAGACCTGGGGCCCATGGTAGCGTCGGGACAGTTTAGGACCATTAGATTTGAAGGATGCGTGGCGCTCAATCAAGCCATCTCGGCGTTTCACTCATCACGATTTTAAGAAGCAAGGATCATCCCCTTCATATCCGCAAGCGCCAAAAGCACCGTTGAGAGTAAGCACAGGGTCACAGCCCGTGGTCACTTGGGAAATGAAAAGAGCTGTGTAAGAGGGGCCAAAGGCATCGAGTTCAGTTATAGAGGGGATCATCGCGATCTCTAGGCGCCATCGGACCCGATCTCAATCCTGTTTCTCGTTTGAAGTTAATGAAGGCAAGAGCGGGTGGTTGAAACCTCCTTTCACTCATTAAGTGTGAGGTATGGAGAGTCTGGCAAGCGGTCTACTTGAAAGGGGTCATGGGTACCGATTTTTCCAAGGAGCCATGCCGAAGTCTTTGAATAGACAGAGAAGTCTACACACGCTAGATCGACACTTAATGTCTCAGCTACCTTCCTTACAGGAGCCATGCACAGTTAAGGTAGCGCTCGAAGAAAGATATCAGTACGAGTTTGACTGAGGGGACACCAAGCCTTGGGTGACTGGACACACCTCTGTGAGGTGAATTTTTCTGAGTATATAGACTCAGTCTTTGTATTTTGTAATCTGTCGATGGTTGAGCTAGGCTCCCGATTGTAAAGTTTTGTTACAGCGCTGGTCGCTCTGGTTAATGTATAAGGCATTTGAGACTTCTTACTTTATGGATGTCAGCCTCTTTTTCCATCTCTTTGTTTACTGTGGTTAGAACATCTCAGAATTGGAGGATCCAATCGAGTTGCATGGTTGTAGGATGATGTAGGTTGGATCACTGCAACAATCACATCATTTCTGATCAGTTCTTGTGTTTTCTCAGCACTGGAATGGCTTGGAATTGGAGGATCCAGTCGAGTCACCCTTCAGCTCCTTGAAACTCTGGACCAAGAGGATCTTGGCTTTTGAGTTTTTCTTCTTCAAGCTTCCGAAGGCCTATTTCTCGAGGCAATCTTTCTCACCCTTCTCACAAGTCTTCCATCTACCACCCTTTAATCAACTTACTGACAAAAGTTGGATCAAGACCTCCCTTTCTTTCTACATACCAGGCCCTCCTTCCTGTGTCAATGCTACTTTCTTAGGTCTCTTTCCATTTGACCACCCCCATTTATTAAATCATGACATTAAAACTGATGGGCGTTGGGCTCTACTCCTGCAAGAAATCCAGGAGTGACTTCCGACGCTAACATTTCTGGCGCCGTTGCCGGGGACGAAGTTGAAGATTTTCCCCAGGTAGAACGACATTGAGCCTCTGATTCTGAAGGTGCATCAGACATCAGAGCCCTTCAATATTGCTACTATGCACCTGGCGACTCCACTGTGGTGACTCCATTGTTTCCACTTCACTGTTTCAGCTGTGGATACTGTTGGCACACCTGAAAGCTGACCCAGAGGAGCTTTCTCGAGAAGGTTTCAGCAGCTGCTTTCTCAGCCTGAGAAGCTTCCTGGGGTAACAACAACATTAGGATCTAGCCTTTGACGGTGAAAAAGGACCAGACACATTCGAAGCTACGCATCTTTCACCTGGCGACTCCATGATTCAAGGATCAATTGGCGACTCCACTGGTTCGATATGGAGAAAATCCTTTCTCGTAGGTTTGCTCCTTTTAATTTTTCTGCTATTCCTGGTTTTCCTAATGTTGTCCCCTCTCTTGGATGAATGGGGCGATTATTTTCCCATATTTGGAAAATGTGAAGAGGACAACCCTGCTCAGCACCTCAGTGAGTTTCATGAACTCATGCATCAGTGGGAGATACATCATGAGGATGTATTACTGAAAATGTTCATGTTCTCGTTAGCAGGGGATGCTCATAAATGGTATCATTCTTTACCCCCTGCTAGCATCTCTTCACTCAGTGAATTCCATGGAGCCTTCACTGCCTATTGTCAGGAGCTTTATCCCTCTGAGTTGATTTGTCATAACTGTTGCGAGGGATACCACAACTATATACAAGATAAAGCTGTTTCAGACATAGGCTGTGAGGATGATCCTGACGACCTGGATTATAAATCATTCCTTTCTCCTCCACATTCGTCTGCATCAGAGGAGGGTCATGAAGCTGATGAAGATCCCAGGGAGGAAGAAGATACCCTGAGTGAATTGATGGAGCAGGTGAAGTATCTCTCTGCTCAATATGCAAAGTTGGAATCTGAGGACAATGGAGAGGATTTTCCAGTCTCCGAGGCAGATGTTCTAGATGGTTCTTTCGAGGAGATTATTGAAGATTTTGTAAACCCATTAACATCTGCCCCTGATGAGCTTGTTGTCTTAGATCAAAACGATGAAGAGGTAGTTGTGGAAGAGGATTGTTCTCTTTTCCTTCACGAGATTTCCCATGATGTGTTTACATTTGGGGTTGAAACAGAGGAGCAGGGGATAGTTCCATTTCTGCAAGTTGGAGAAGCTATTTACCCCCTCGACTTTGATGATCATCTGGAAGAGGAGCAACAAAACCCCACATCACCTTTTTCTATTATCAGAGCAGCCATACCACTTATGATAGTTACGAATCAGAGTTTGAGCTTGATATGCTGGATTTCCAAGAGCAGGTCGCAGAACCTTGTCCTTTGCTCACTAAGGAAAATTATCACAAGGAAATCAACCATTTCAGTATTTCAAGAGACGCTGAGCAGTACAAGGAAGAGAAGAATTTACCCGGGGGGCCTGTTTATGATGAATACGAATCTGACCCAAGGGAGAGCCAAGAAGAGGAAAAAGAACCAGAGGAGCAGTCTGCCCTTTGTTCAGAACCAGTCAGTGAGCAACCACCACCTGAGATCAGCGAGCCCACTTCAGTTATTCACCCACCTGTGCTTATCAGAGACATTCGGCCGCATGTGAACAACTGTGTAGCAGAAGAGGTTGTCTATCGCCAATTTCCTGGAATTGGCCACTCATTCGATGACCCTGTCAGCGAATACATGGAGTGGCATTTCCCTTGTGCTTTGGAGCTGCCATATCCCATCTCAACTTCAGCGTGTAAGGGGAAGTTGAAGAGTGTAACCGTTCTTCTGTCTCGGTTACATCAACTGTTTGTGATCACTGACATAAGGAAAGAGCTTCCCTTCAGGAAGTTACTTGATTGGCTATGGTGGAAGTCTTCTTTCACCTAGCCCCATGTACAGTGTTTTATTAGTTTAGGATTGTATATAAATAATCTCCTTTGAGCATGTATCTTTATTTTGTTGCTTTTATTTTTCGGCCTGTATTTTCGGCAGCAGGATGTTTTGAGCCTGACTCCATAGCCCAACAGCAAGGCACTAAAGCTGTGGAATGAGTCCTTAGAGCATCACAGGGATGACTCTATCCCCCATGGAGCCTAATGTTAGTAACATTTTTTGTCTGGGGCACAAGAGTATTCAGGTCTGCAGGTTGCACGAGGAGCGCCCAAGCGCAGCACATAGAAGAAGTCATGTTCGGACTTAAAATCAAGCGAGCAGGCAAAATTATAGTGTCAGTGGTCCTGATTCATCCATATGAGTATATCAACGGTTGGCGGGAAGTCGCAGATAGAGAAGTTGTGCCGAGGATAACACAATGGATAGCGCCCACATTTTGTGCAGGATGGATGGCAGCCGTTCATCCCAAAGGATGTGTGGCACGAGATCTGGTCATGTCGGATTTTTGGCAGTCGCGAGTTCAAAGGGTGGAGGTTTTATGTCGATGAACATCTCGAAACCCCGAACCCCGAAGTGCCGATGGCGCCCAAATTCGGGCCCGCAGTATCAAGGGGCAGTCTCAGCCGTCCATCTGAAGCGGACACTTGGCACATGATGAGGCTCCCCGCCTTTTCGCCCATCGCGGTTTCGAAGCGCAAAGAGCAGCTCCCTCATATCCCCGATGCGTGAAGTGACGAGAGCGTCCAGGACCTGGGGCCCACGGTAGTGTCGGGACAGTTTAGGACCATCAGATTTGAAGGACGTGTGGCGCTCAATCAAGCCATCTCGGCATTTCGTTCATCGCGATTTTAAGAAGCAAGGATCAGCCCCTTCATATCCGCGAGCGCCGAAAGCACCGTTGAGAGTAAGCACAGGGTCACAGCCCATGGTCACTTGGGAAATGAAAAGAGCTGTGTAAGAGGGGCCAAAGGCACTGAGTTCAGTTACAGAGGGGATCATCGCGATCTCTAGGCGCCATCGGACCCGATCTCAATCCTGTTTCTTGTTTGAAGTTAATGAAGGAAAGAGCAGGTGGTTGAAACCTCCTTTCACTCATTAAGTATGAGGTATGGAGAGTCTGGCAAGCGGTCTGCTCGAAAGGGGTCCTGGGTACGGATTTTTCCAAGGAGCCATGTCGAAGTCTTTGAATAGACAGAGAAGTCTGCACATGCTAGCTCGACACTTAATGGCTTAGCTACCTTCCTTACAGGAGCCATGCGCAGTTAAGGTAGTGCTCAAAGAAAGATATCAGTACGAGCTTGACTGAGGGGACACCAAGCCTTGGGTGACTGGACACGCCTCTGTGAGGTGAATTTTCCTGAGTATATAGACTCAGTCTTTGTATTTTGTAATCTGTCGATGGTTGAGCTAGGTTCTCAATTGTAAAGTTTTGTTACAACGCTGGTCACTCTGGTTAATGTATAAGGCATTTGAGACTTCTTACTTTATGGATGTCAGCCTCTTTTTCCATCTCTTTGTTTACTGTGGTTAGAACAACTCGAAATTGGAGGATCCGGTCGAGTTGCACTGTTGTAGGATGATGTAGGTTGGATCACTATAACAGTCGCAACGTTTCTGATCAGTTCTTGTGTTTTCTCAGTGCTGGAATGGCTTGGAATTGGAGGATCCAGTCGAGTCACCCTTCAACTCCTTGAAACTCTGGACCAAGAGGATCTTGGCTTCTAAGTTTTTCTTCTTCAATCTTTCGAAGGCCTATTGCCCGAGGCGGTCTTGCTCACCCTTCTCACAAGTCTTACATCTACCACCCTTTAATCAACTTACTGACAGAAGTTGGATCAAGACCTCCCTTGATTTCTACATACCAGACCCTCCTTCCTGTGTCAATGCTGCTTTCCTGGGTCTCTTTCCATTCAACCACCCCCATTTATTAAATCATGATATAAAAAATGATGGGCGTTGGGCTCTGCTCCTGCAAGCAATCCAGGAGTGATTTCCGACGCTAACAGGTTCATAATAAAAAATATGCATATCATAGGGCTTTGTTCTCATGATATCCCCTCCCTTGTGAATTTTCTTATGATGTGGGTTGTCCATGATTACTGTTGAGGAATTTTTTCTGTGAATTGTAATAATAGGTAGATGTATGAACACGGGGATACAAGATACTAGGGTTTTGATGACAATTTTTTTTCCATAGGCTGACTATGTACAAGATTTTATACAATTCACTTTATGGACATTCAGGGATGAGATAGTGCATTCTTCAAACATAATATATAAAGATAGGCAACTGGAATTTTTAATAAGATAAAGACACTTGTGAATTATCTGCTTGAAATAAGGATTTTATGACAATACCAATATCCTTTAGCAGTATGAAAAATGCATGTAATATTTAAACTTAATCTGATAGTTGATCAACCCAAAATCCAAGCTGAAAGGGTGTAGATTCACTCCTTTGAATTTGATTTTGTCAAGTATGCAGAGGAAGGCTTTCAACAAAACTAGAATAGGGGGTTCACAACGATGAATTTGTAGCAAAAGGTTCACATCGCTAGAAAAGAGAGTTCACAGCGCTGGTAAATATCAGAGGAGCAAATGAATTCTAGGTAGTGGGAAGGATAGATGAGGTATTAAAGGTGATGCGATTTGATAGGCAAGGTTCAAAGCATGAAGGAAATGGATTGAAAGTAGTCAACAACAAAATAACACATTTTGCAGCGCCGAGGGGTGAGATCAGAAAAAACCTCTCCTTCAGCCTTTAAACGACATGTAAATTCTCATAGAGTACCTGGTGGACTCGTTTTTGATGCTGATGTCATTAAATTTGAACGAGAATGTCTGCAAGTAGCTCAACATTCAACTCTCTTCTTCAGCAATTTCGTAGCGCCGAGTTAGTAGAACCTGTCTGTAGCACCAAGTTCGTAGCATCGAGCTCAAATATGATTTGCACACTTGGAAAAAAACAGTTAGAAACCTTTATGACATAGTCCATGGACATTTTTTTTAAATATCAGCTCTAAAAACAATGAGATCTTCTTTGACAGGATCCATAAGTGAAATGAAGGAAATGAATGCATGGTGTACCTTTGAATTCACTACGAACTCTCCTAGTGAGTTGGAAGTGCACAAATCAAAATTGATTTGACAGTTAAATGGGAAAAAGGTGTCCCCGAGGTGTAGGACAGTCTGTGACATAGTGTGTTATTAAGGCACTCCGTGATGTTAAAGTCACCGGTTCCAAACCTGTGGGGAAAAAAAATCCAGCCATGTTAAGGGTTGGTGTGGCTCAGGTCGGGTGCGATCCCCGGGTGATTTTGATGGCTTAGATGCCCATGAGTCGCAGTTTCTTAGCCACAGGTTAGTCCCACATGTCACAGACAAACTAACAAATAAACAAAAAAATAAACGGGCAAAAGGTGACAAAATGAGGGGTCTTGCGTACAACATGGAGGTGTGACATGTCAAGGTGATGATGGAGAATTTCAAATATGTGACTCATGAAGATTCATCCAAATTATTATGATAACAAGGCATAACCCAAGGACTCTAGACCAAAACCAAAACTAACCTTAGATTATTTAAATAAAAAATGAAAAATGACTTTGGCAAAGGGACATAAAAACCTAAAAGTTAATGAAAACCTATGACTCAAAATCAAAACTGAAAATATTTTTGACCCTTGCAATTCTATGTGATAACACATTCCATAATAGCCTCTACTTTTGCTGGATCCACAATGATACCTTCTCCAGATATTATATGTCCCAATTAGTGAATCTCATTATGGTAAGAAGAATATTTCGATAGCTTCCCGTACAATTTGTTTTTTGTTAAACACTGTAGGACCAATCTCAAGTGTTTGTCATGCTCTTCTTTCGTCTGAGAATAAATCGATATGTCATCAATAAATACTTGAACAAACTTGTCCAGGTATTCGTGGAACACCCCATTCGTCAAAATCATGAATACCCCCAGGGCGTTCGTCAAATCGAACGATAAAATTTTTAACGCATAGTGTTCGAATCTCATCTTAAACACTATCTTAGGGATATCTTCCTCTTTAATACGTAACTGATGATATCCATATCTCAAGTCAATCTTCAAAAACACCGTCACTCCCTTCATATGATCAAACAAATTGTCAATCCTTGGTAAAGGATACTGGTTCTTGATCGTAGATTTGTTCAATTGATGGTATTCAATACAAAGCCTCCATGACCCATCCTTCTTTCTAACAAAAATTACTAGCGCACCCCACGATGATATGCTTGGACGTATAAGTCATAAATCCAACAACTCCTTAAATTTCATTTTCAACTCCTGCAATTTCAGTGTCGACATCCGATAAGGAGTTATTGCAATAGGTTCAGCTCCAGGTTTAAGATCTATGGTAAACTCAAGTTCTCTTTCTGGTGGTAAACCTAGTAGTTCCTCCGGAAATACGTCTGTAAACTCTGATACTACCAAAAGGTTTTCTAATCCTTCTGCCTCACCTTTTTTGTTTAGCACTAAGATTGCATATAATTTGCATCCCATGCACATACTTTTCTTCAATTGTAGGAAAGAAATAAACCTCAGAAACACCCACATAATTTCTTCCTACAATCACTCTGCTATGCCAAAAATCATCCATTAAACTTAACTGTTTTTTCTTAAAGTTATGTATCGCATCATGTGATTCCAACCAGTCCATGCATATCACTATATCATAAGATCCTAAGATTGTGACGCATAGGTCGGACTTTGTTATAAAATATCCTAAGTTAATGCTACAACCCATAACCTTTCCTCCAACTTTTTGTTTAGAACCTGATGCAATTTTTACGTATCTGAACTCGTCCTTCTCGAATTCCTTAACCTTAATTTTCTTTAGCACTACACTAGAAATAATGCTCCACGTAGATCCTTGATCTATTAAGATAATAAAGGTTTGGTCAAAAATCATACCTGACATATCGAGTATAGTGGAATGGTGCTCGACCTGACGGTTGTTCACCATTGCATGTATCCTATGGGCCTTGCCCCAAATATCGAAGTGTATTAGGTCCTGATGATCCAACTGCTTTGGCCTTCTCAATTGGGAAATATCACTGGTAATGTGGATCTCCACATGTCCAACATCCAGTCTTTGGTCCAGTGCTCTTGGTCCCCGAAGTAGAAGCTACTGGTCTAGTAGTCTGTGATCCTGGTCTATTCTTCTGACAAAGCTTAAACTGCTGCTGTTGTTGCGGATGACGTTGCTGCTGCTGCTGCTATGGTGCTCTATAAGGAGTCATTTGTTGAGGATTATTTCATATTGGTGTCAATAACATAGGTCCTTTAGGCGTATCTCGGTGCCCAAAATTCTGCCTAGCTGGTGTCTAATGCTGTTGCGCTCCTGATTTCATCTGTCCAATCGGTCTAGAAGGAGTCATGCCTTGACCCCCACTGTTCATCTCTTCCTTAACTATGAGGGCCTTCTGAAATGCATCGTGCAATTTTTGAGGCATTAGGATCCTCACCTTCACACAAATGTTGAAGTTAAGGCTGAACATAAACTTTTTGACCTTTAAATTCTCCATGTTCAGATGTGGAGCATACCTAAGTAGCTCCATGAACTTGGCCTCATACTCCAACACCGTACGAACACCCTGTTGTAAGGCGTTGAACTCATTAATATGGAGCTCAATGAATTCCTCGGACAAGTACCTCGCCCAGAATCATTCCTCGAACAATTCCCACGACACATCTTCAATGGACATGTTTAGTTGAGGTATGAGTGTCTTCCACCAAAGTAGAGCACTCCCTTTCAGTTGGAAGATCTCCATGCGGACCGTCATGTTGGAGGTGTAATCACAAAGTGTGAAGCACATCACCATGTTCTCCAACCATGCCTTAGCGGCTAAGCCATCTGTGACAACCCAAAACTCGAGAAACTTCACCTTCTCGAGTTCTCTGTGTATACTACTACTACCAGCTGGAGCATGATGTGAACCCTCATTGGGCACAAACGCTCTGCCCTCATATCGATCCAGGCGGTTGATCATCGCCTCTAACATCCTCTGGAAGGTTCTCATCATACCTACCACATCTCCCACAACAGCCTGCTCCTACTCAATAGTATGCTCATCTCCTTGAGGGTTAGAACCCTTTGGCATGGATTCTATCAGAGGAGTCACACCTCTTCCTTCCACACCACAACGTCTACTTCCTCTAACCATGATTACCTACATGGAAAATTTCAAAATTAATTAGTGATATATCTTTAATAATTTATTTAACATAGTGGAAGGCGTAACGATCCAATTTTGCAGGGTTGAACCCGCTATGATACAATATGTGGCATCCCCTTTAGCTAAACATAAATGTAAGTGGGTACAGTAGTGGTGAATTTAAAAAAAAAAACCAGTTAGAACAAGTGAATTTCGACAATAACATACATCAACATTTCCACATTCTAATCTCATCTACATCACTACACAACAATGATCAGATACAACATTACTATTAATAATATATCAACCATACCACATAAGGATAGAAAAAGGTTCGCTTAATAGAAATCTTATAACAAGGAGGTTCCAAATTATGTTTTAAAGTATCTTTTACATACTTCCATCTCACGTTTGCCATTCCTATGACATAGTGAAAGTATTATTCAATAAGATAATCAACAAAGTTGATGTCTTATAATACTTGTTGTAAAGTGATTCCAATACACCAAACACCATTATTACAAACTGTTATTTCTATTCCAAATTAACTTGTATAACATTCCTCCGAACTAATGTGAATCATCTTGGCGAAATAAATCTTGAATACATTATGTAATAATTCGCTAATTAACAATTATGATA
>SNQJ01S0050222.1:31151-77910 GCA_010110895.2 Picea sitchensis
TCTTAGTCGTCCTCCAAAATCAATGGATCATATTTATTGTTCATAACTTTCTTGCATTTATCAAGGCATCCATTAACATGTTTACTTTTTAACATTTACCTAATCACATTAAAAAATTACTCTAAAGATATGTAATTGCCACGTTCCATTTATCAACGTAATGCAACCAAACGTTTCATATTACCATAGACGAATTACCACAAACATTTTATATTGGAGTCACGCATTCTCAGTATATCGCAGGCACGCGTTCTCAACCGCTACCTTTCGGGGTTCTCAGCCGCGAGTTAGCGGCTGTGCTAGTATAATCCCAACACGAATATTTACTTCTTGCGCATTACTGGTTGACTATAATTATTATTATTATTCAGTTGATTCGTATTAAATGGAAATTTGAACGCCCTGTGGAAGTGTAAGACCACACTTTAAGAATGGAAATGCTCCAACACACAAAGCTTGATATAGTTAGTGAACCCATGCCTCACATTGGTGACGACTGTCAATAAAACTCGGAGGTCAGGATTGCACATATCAAGCAATGATGACAGAGGACAAGAATCCTTAAATTTCGGAGTTGCAAATATTTAACAACGATCATAAATATTTCTAGATTCTGATTTGGGTGATACAAGCTATAATGACCTAACGAAATCTAAATTCCAAAATGCAGGGATTTTATGGTGACTCAATGAATTTCCAAGTTCTTGAATTGCAAGAGACTCGATGACGACTAAACAAATTGGGTTCCAGAGATGCAAACTAAAAATGCAACGACCGTCATGAATTTTACTCAGGATTTGCAACGAACCTATGAAACCAATCCAACCAACAAACTAACATGCAATTGTCATAACGTAAAGCACTTCAGGAAAAAGGAATTCAATTTTGCAACGACCCCAACAATTTAGTTTCCTGGAAGAATAAATCTACATGCAGCGATCAAAGGAAATTCCAATTCGAAATGCAACTAAAACAACAACGTCACTACAACTTTAATCCAGAGTTTTCAACTAATATGCAGAGTGCATAACGATAATCGATTCAAAGTTGCAATATTTTAGAGAGAACAAAAGAAACTCTAAGTTTCGAAACTGCACTAATCTTGACGACGTCCATTCAAACTTTGTTTTCAGAGCTGCAACTAATTATGCAATGAATTCAAGTAACTTCATTCTCCAAAAGGTGTAAACAAAAGGGTAGAGGCTAAACGAATTAACATTCCAGACTTGCAAAATTTTTCGTGACTTTACAGAGCTCTAAAATCTGGATCACAAACTAGTCTTACAGTGACTCATCAAGATTCCAGATTTCAATTTTGTAACTAACTTCACAACAATCCAATGAAATTCCTAAATTTTGAAATATCAATAATGGACTATACAAGAATTTGATTCCAGAAATTCTATTAGTTACACAATGATTATAATAAATAAGATCATTTTAGGAGCTACAATTGGAAACAATCCAACAAATTACTGAAGTTCAGAGTTAATTTGCATGGACAAAAGCTATCAAATTTCTGGAATCCAGGTCGTAATTGAATTTGGCCGCGAGCTCACGATTTCAATATCGAATTTGTGAGTTACATAAAAATGGTTATACAAAATTTAATTTCCAGAAATCACTACCAATTGCAATGACCATATCAAATTCTAAATTTACGGATAACAATTAGATTTTAAAAGACCTATCAAATTCAAATTTTTGGATTTGCAATTTATCGGTGGTGAACAATAATTTAGTTTCCAGAACTGCAAGGAATTTCTGAGTGACTATACACAAAATTTAACTTACAAATTTACTCTTACTAAAATAAAAATTTCTGAAATAAATACCGGAACCAATGAAGACTGAGATTTGAAGATGTCCTTTAAAAACTTGCACTCCTTCTGTACTCCCACTTTCTAATCACTGAAACTTCACTGGTACCTCCCAGCCAATGCTATCGATACTCTTCTTCCCCTTTAGCCCCCCGAGCCGCAAATGGGCCACACACAAGAAACCAATAAACAATAACTCCAACACTTGCCTTGCAAGGAAGAGATTCCACTCTTTCTCCAAGACTGGTATCCCAAATCTCACAAGTAAAACACAGTCCACAAAATTTTGGTAGCATAACAATACCAAGAAATGTGAGGTCCATTTCCCTTCTACACCATTTGTTTTATAGAAAAAAATCCCCAATGACACATGTACCCATGCACATTTATCAATTTTTTTTTAATTATTTTAGTTATGATTATTCACCCACACTTGTCACACTCTCCCCAAGTTGCACAAATAATTACCTTTTTTATTTTACTTAAAAAACCAATTTCCTTCACATTCCCCAACGTATTCTTATTTTTTCTCTTAGTTGTCCCTTTCTTCCCATATTTCTCATTTAATGAGTGTCTCCTAACTAGATCTTAGTTAGAGTTGGATTATGATTCTTCTTATAGTTAGACTAGTGGTAGGTTGACTCAAGATTATATTCCATGTGTATTCCTATTCTCTCATATTATTATTTCTTTCTATTTTAAAAATCCATTTTATTAATTTCATGCACACATGTGCATTTTATCCAACCTTTAAATTTATTCCCCTTTTTCCTAGAGTTTGATTATATTCTCAACTATTTTAACTTATGTCATAATTCATATATTCCTTTATTTAAATTTTAGACTTAGACTTAGGCTTAAACTCTTGTCAAGATTTTAATTTATAATTTACTGTTTAATTAATTATTTTATTCGAACAAGGTCTAATCATTTCAATATTTTCTAGGCCACCTAGATTTATTGACTCAATTTTTAATTATGCGACGTTCCCTTCTAGACACACCTTCGTTTTCCAAGGGTGCCACTCACCCTAGAATGGTTTTAGAAGTTTGTCAGACCCTTGGAGTCAACACTCCATTCGGTCGACCTTGTGAGAGACTAAGGGATTCTAAGGAATACAGATTCTGCCTTATTTTATGCCCCTTAGAAATCCTCGTGAGCGATTGTCTTAGTTCTCCCTCATGACATCGTGGATCTCTCGAACTAGGTAATCGTTAAACTACAATTCAGGCCATGGCAGGAGCGCTAATAGGATTTTACAGGGACACTTCCACACCTCTCCCTCAATGTATGGTTTCTATGCATGACCCCTTTACTCCTTATGTGAGTCGAATTAGCAAGCATCGTCAAGCCTGCATCCACTGACAAAAACAATGTCAATAATCCATATTCATAAATCATACTGTAATCAATCATGTATCACATGTGCGTAAAATGAAATAATCAATCAAAATATGATCCACTCCCTGACTCGATCCAGAGTCCAAGGAAGCCCACTGATGCCATCAACATCCATAACCTGTCACATGTCATGTACACTCAGGAGAACTCGTGAATAATATATGTCAATACATATATATTTGAAAGCAACAATGAATTACAATACATCATCAATATCATATATAACTCATAATCAAAACGAAATCATAATGTACTATAGTCGGATCACTTGCACGGAAGTGTCCTCAAATAATAAGTCAATAAGAGTGTGCTCAGTAGAATGAGATATTACAAAATAAAAAATTCAAGTTGAAGAAGACAAAAGAATTGAAGAAGCACTCAAATAACGGTTAAAATAAACAGACAAGATCATTGGAAATTTGAAAGCAACGATTGTCACATTGAGAAAAGATATTCAAAAGAAAAACATGCAGAACAATGCAAAAGTTTTGGATGATATTATTAGCAGTCAAAGGCCAAATCATGACAAGTCTAGACTTGGATACAATCAGATAGAAAATGGATCAAGTTCCAAAACAACATATCAAGAAACACAACCAAGAAGCTATGCAAAGACAGTAAGAGGAGACAAGCAGTTTTACAAAGAAGATCAAAGGGACACTCCTCCACCCAGAAGATTAAGATTTCAAAATCAGTGACAGTGAGAAAAAAGTAGGCCTCACGAAGAAGAAGGATTCAAAACATTAAATCCTTTCATAAGATATTCAACTCCCAGGTATCAAACTATGTTCTTTTGTTTATGTTATGCATGTAATAATTTTGGACATGAATTTGTAAATTGTAGAGAAAATAGAAGAAACATAAACAACTTTGAAAGTCATGCACAAAATGTTTATTCAAGAAGGTCTAGTGAAACACATAGAATAAGATACAACATGTTTGAATCCTTGAGCACTGAAGTGGAATGATACAAGTGTAACAACTTTGGACACATGGCCAAAGATTGTAGAATGACAGTCCCTCCTAGAGAATCACAACAGAATAACAACAATCACATACATGAACCTCAACAGAGAATATGGATAAGAAAGCAAAATCATTATAACAATGAAGAATGCACACTCGCTCTACAAGATACACACAAGAAACATTGTTGGTATGTTGACATTGGCTTCTCAAAGCACATGACATGTGATGAGGATAATTTTCTAACCTTGATAAAGGAAAGAGATGGATCATTCTCTTTTGGAAACGATGACTCAACTAGAATCATTGGAAGAGGCACAATCAGAATTGGAAACAAGGATACCAAGGCAAGAAATGTTCTACTAGTGGAAGATATGGAACATAATCTTCTAAGTGTAAGTAAAATGTGTGACCAAGGTCACAAACTTGTGTTTGATTAATAGAACTGTGAGATAAGAAAAATAGGTCCAGGAATATTGGTTGCAACAATTGTAAGAACTTCAAGCAACATATATGTATTAAGTGAAATTGGAAATGAAAAGTGTTATTTAGGAAAGAAAGATAAAGTTTGGCTATGGCACAAAAGGATGAGTCACATAAGCTTTGACAACATAGTCAAAGTTAGAAGAAAGGAAGCAGTCATAGATATGCCCTAGATCACGAAGCCAACCAACACCTTATGCAAGCATTTTCAACAAGGAAAACAAACAAATACCAAATTCAAATAAAAGGAATACTCCACAACAAGACCGCTGGAAATCGTGCATACTGATCTAGTTGGACCAACTAGAAAAAAGGGTTTAAAAGGTGAGAAATATTTTATGTTATTGGTTGATGATAATACAAGGATGAATACAATTTGTTTTCTCAAGAATAATTCAGAAGCATTCGAGAACTTGAAGGTATACAAGGAAATCATTGAAAATGAAATGGATTAAAAAATAAAATGTTTGAGATCTGATAATGGAGGAGAGCTTACTTCAAAGGAATTTATGGATTTCTACAACAAGCATGGAATAAAAATGCAATTCTTCGTTGCTAGGACACCTCAAAAGAATGGAGTTCTCGAAAGGAAGAACGAGACAATACAAGAAATGGATCGAACTATGTTAATGGATTCCAAGTTGACCGATGTCTTTTGGGCATATGTAGTGAATATAGAAATTCATATTCAAAACCGAGTAATGCTAAGAAACAAGAGTGATAAGACTCCCTATGAGATATGGAAAGGAAGACCAGTGAATGTGAAGCACTTCATAGTTTTCAGAAGTAAATGTTACACCAAAAGAGAAGATGACAGAATGGGAAAGTTCAAATCTTGTGTGGAAAATAGAATACTTGTTGGGTATTCGAGCACAAGGAAGTTATACAAATGTTTCAATCTAAGGCTCAAAAAAGTTTTGGAAAGAATCAATGTGACGGTTGATGAGACATGTGGATGAAAAATAAAGGAAGAAGAAAAGGAGTCAATGGAACAGGTTCACGAAGAAGAATCAAAGGAAGAAGAAGTAACAAAAGGGGAAGATAAAGAAGAGTAGTTAGAAGCAAAAGATAAAGAACAACAAGATATTCAAGTACCTCCAAATACACTGAGCAAAAGAATACAGAAAAATCATCCATAAGAGCAGATTATCGGGAACAAAGATGAAGGAGTTGAGACTAGAAGAAGAATTCCTTCAATAGAACAACTACACCTAGCACTCTTATCCTCGATTGAGCCAAGAATATTTGAAGAATCCAACAAGGATGAATTCTGTATAAAATCCATGGATGAAGAGTTGGATCAGATAGAGAAGAATGACACTTGGGGATTGTTTCCAAGGCCAAGGTACTAGAATGTGATCGACACAAAGTGGGTATTCAGAAACAAATTGAATGAAGATGGACATGTTACCATGAACATAGATAGATTGATATGTAAAGGATATGCTCAGGTTGAAGTTATCGAATTTGAAGATAAGTTTTCCCCAGTTTTTAGAATGGAAGCAATCAGATTGATCCTTGCTTATGCATGCTCAAAGAATATTAAAGTGTATCAGATTGATGTGAAATCAACCTTCCTGAATGGGGATCTAGAAGAAGAAGTCTACATTGAGAAACCATAAGGATTTCAGTTGTCAGAGAATGAATATTATGTTTGCAGGTTGAAGAAGGCCTTGTATGGTCTCAAACAGGCCCCCAAACCATGGTATTCCAGACTGGACAAATATCTACAACAATAAAGGTTTAATAAAGAAAATGCAGATAACAACCTCTACATCAAGGCTGAGATAGAAATTTGCAAAGGATATGCAGAATGATTTTGAAATGTCATTACTTGGAGAACTATCCTTATTTCTAGGTCTTCAGATATGTCAAAGAAACCAAGTCATTTTTATTTCTCAAACCAAGTATATCAGATAAATTCTAAAGAGGTTCGGAATGCAAGATTGCAAACTAATCAATACTCCTATGCAAACCAATTGCAAGTTAAGTAAAGATGATGATTCAAAGGATACAGATCAGAGACAGTATAGGTCAATGCTTGTAAACTTACTTTATGTGACAACATCCATACCAGATGTAATGTAGGCAGTTGGACATATGGCATGCTTTCAAGCAGCACCAAAGGAATCACATGTTCTAGAAATAAAGAGGATATTCAGATATCTTAAGGGTAAAAAAGAGTTTGGATTATGGTATCCAAAAGGAAAAGATCTATCACTTGTTGCCTATACAGATGCATATTCGACAAGTTGCATTGATGACTGAAGAAGTACAAGTTGAGCAATGTTCTACTTGGGTGAGCGTTTGGTGTCTTGGCTAAGAAAGAAACATACATCGATATCATTTTCTACAGCAAAAACAAAATATATTGCAGCAACAACATGTTGTACATAGGTTCTATGGATGAAGCAAACTTTGACATATATATAGGTTGAGTATAATGGTCCCATTCCGATATATTGTGATAATACAAGAACCATCAATATCTCAAAGAATCCAATGATGCACTCCAAGATGAAGCACATTCCAATCAAGTATCATTTTCTATGGGAACAGGTTGTAGAGAAGAAAATTTGAGTTGAGTATGTTGGCACAAAAGAACAAATTACAAACATATTTACAAAACTGCTTCCAAGGGAAGCCTTTGAGTATCTTCGTTAGAAACTTGGCATAGTTTTTGCCCCACAATAAATTTTGAATGCTATTATTATATGTCTTAGATTTACATGAGGAAGCACCATAAATAACACAATTCGATTTGGGGGAGGAGTTTCAGGAAGAGTTCAGTCAGGGGGAGCATCCTCGACGAAAATTTACCTTTTCCATTGATATAAAAGGGGGAGAGATTCACTAGATGCATGGATAGAGAGTTAGATGTTTGGAGAGAGAGAAAACATTCATGTTTCCAGGGGGATAAATGGTCACATGGGGAGCATGAGAGTTATGAATTCAATGTTGCATCAAAGTGTTGCCATCGATGCCAAAGGGGGAAATTGTTGATTAATTGTGTTGGTTGTCATTGATGTCAACCCTTGAAGAAAGTCCGGTAGAAAATTCTGGTAGCCCCAACAATATGGTTATGGGACTCAAGTTTGTTTGATGTATAAAGGTATGAAGTGTATTTGCAGGTAAGACTATTCTATATGGATAGTACATGTCATTCCATTTTCGGTGATATATGGAACATCGCATAAATCCTCACAGTTAGAGAGTTACGACCTTGTGAAGTTGGAGAACTATAATGTTCCCCCGGCCACCTGTAGGCTAGGGTACGCCACTTCAGAGCAACCATTCATGCTCTGACACCAGTCGGTAACATTCCCAACCTTAACAGGTTGGACCATGCTACTCTAGCGAATGCTTTCGTTCCCTTACTGCGGAACATACAGTAACATACCCAGTAGTCAACTGAGCTATGCCACATAAATTTACTCTTTAAACTACATGCAACTAAAACATATACATACAACACTCTTGCAGAATCTTTACATATAAACATAAACAAAAAATTACTTTATGTAACATACGAATTGTATACTGAAATAACAGTAACTACAGATATGCAACATTTACAGGGAATTACCCATAAACATACAGGCAATTATAATCACATATATGATAAACTGTAACATAGGCATGTAAATAACAAAACAACATATCATTTTATCATACAATTGGAACTTATATTAGAAATATTGTCACCAACTGTGTATATACCGTCCATGAACCTCCTAGCCATAGACTGCACTATTCATCACTCTCAACAGTGAGTCACCCCCGAGATGGGACTGAACTCCACCCAGGGTAAAGGGTNATCCAAGCTAAGGCTCATGGACAACAGGAAAGACTCCGTCTTAGGTGTTCACTCAACTAATAGCCTACAATCTCTCATTCCCCGCATGCCTTTCCCACCCAAGGAAGTGTGCCCCTTCTATGCTCAATAGTCCCTCGACTTCCCCACTTCCCTTCCAGGGCTTCAACAACAGGCCGGATCGAAAGTCTCAGAGCGCTGTAGATACAGTTTATCACCTTCAGAAATCAATCCCCATCAATTCTCTCGCTCAGAGAATTTATCACGGGCCTGACAACCCACTTCTTCATTCCCTCTCCAAGCTAACCAGGCACATCAACCAAAAAGGTCTATGGGAACAGGCTCCAGAATGGTGAAATGGCTATCTCAAGGATAATGGAATGCGTGAGTGAAAATGTTCATGGAATCATTGAAAGGATAATTGAGTGTGGAAAGGAATCACTGTGAACTCTTCGTGAAAGTGATGGTGAGAATGATGGTCAGGCTGCTGGTAAGGTATCTGTGAAAAAGTCACCAAATGAGCTAAGTTCCCCACGATATGAATGCATGTCCCCAACTTGACACTTGTCATATCGGAAGTTACTTTGGTCCACTTGTCTCCAACTTTAGAACTTAGGATAAAATAATTATCCATACTTTATGTTTTAGGAAATATTAATATAATATTCCCTTNATCCAAGCTAAGGCTCATGGACAACAGGAAAGACTCCGTCTTAGGTGTTCACTCAACTAATAGCCTACAATCTCTCATTCCCCGCATGCCTTTCCCACCCAAGGAAGTGTGCCCCTTCTATGCTCAATAGTCCCTCGACTTCCCCACTTCCCTTCCAGGGCTTCAACAACAGGCCGGATCGAAAGTCTCAGAGCGCTGTAGATACAGTTTATCACCTTCAGAAATCAATCCCCATCAATTCTCTCGCTCAGAGAATTTATCACGGGCCTGACAACCCACTTCTTCATTCCCTCTCCAAGCTAACCAGGCACATCAACCAAAAAGGTCTATGGGAACAGGCTCCAGAATGGTGAAATGGCTATCTCAAGGATAATGGAATGCGTGAGTGAAAATGTTCATGGAATCATTGAAAGGATAATTGAGTGTGGAAAGGAATCACTGTGAACTCTTCGTGAAAGTGATGGTGAGAATGATGGTCAGGCTGCTGGTAAGGTATCTGTGAAAAAGTCACCAAATGAGCTAAGTTCCCCACGATATGAATGCATGTCCCCAACTTGACACTTGTCATATCGGAAGTTACTTTGGTCCACTTGTCTCCAACTTTAGAACTTAGGATAAAATAATTATCCATACTTTATGTTTTAGGAAATATTAATATAATATTCCCTTGACTTTTGGCCCTCCCTTTCCCTAACTAGTGAAGTTCAGTCCCCCATCTCTTTTATCGTGGTCTTTCTGTGCACAACAATGTATTTTCTATTAATCATGAGTCATGTACAAAGTAGGCGCATTGGCCTTTGACATATAGGCATTCCGGACTAATACCAAAACATAAGCATCCCAACTTATAATAACCGGCTCACCAACCTATAACACATATCATATACACGAGCCTCGTTGTCCTCCATACTGCGTGTACCTTAGTTACTACACACAATATCCTAGAATGTGCATATTACATCATTTTACTGTGCAGTTCATGTGCACACTATGCCACACGACGTGCATTACCAAATGAGGTCAAAACAACTCACCAACTTAAGTACATTTATATTAAATTACAATTGGGTTCGGCCAAGGGATATTACAATCCCCTCCCCTTTTTTATGCATTGCCCTCAGTGCATCATACACCCATATATAACAGAGTTTTCAAAAATATTCAAAAAGATGCGGGTATTCTGTCTGCATTGAATCTTCATGCTCCCAAGTAGCATCCTCAGGACCGTACCGGGTCCATTGAACCTTTACAAGCCCTATGGCTCAGTTCCGGAGCTGTTTGACTTTCTGGTCCAAAATACGCACCGAATGCACTTGAAAAGTGCCTTCTTGCTCCACCTGAATCACATTCCAGTCAATAACATGATTAACATCATGTATATGTTTCTTTAGCAATGATACATGGAAGACATTATGAACAGACATAGATGCAGGCAATGCAATCATATAAGCAACTGGACCAATCCTCTCTAGGATTTCAAAAGGCCCACAAAATCTGGCTGCCAACTTGCTGCAGCTTCCCAACTTCAAGGAAATCCTGTTAGCTTTCACTTTCAGGAAAACATGATCACCCACTTTGAATTCTCTAAGGGTTATGTTCTTATCGACATAACTTTTCTGTTTGTCTTGGGAAAGTTTTAAATTCTGCTTAATTTTTGTCATCTGGTCCTCCATTTCCCTAAGCAACTCTGGCCCAACTATTATCCTATTAGCTAGATTATCCCAACTCACTGGAGTATTGCACTTTCTGTCGTAAAGTGATTCAAATGGGATCATCTTCAATGATGCATGATACCCATTGTTGTACGCGAATTCTACCAAGTGTAGGTAGTCTTCCCATTTCGATGGTTTGTCCATCACATACATTCTCAGTATATCTTCTATCACCCTGTTCACCCTTTTTGTCTGTCCATCAGACTCAGGATGATAAGATGTACTAAAGTTTAGATTCGTTCTGAATCCTTTGAACAATCCTTTCCATAAATTCGAGGTGAATTTTGGGTCTTTGTCAGACACAATTATTTTAGGAATCCCGTGCAATCGTGCCACTTCCTTCATGAAAATATCAACAACCTTTGCTGCCTTGTGCGTAGTTTTCAGTGGAATAAAATGGGTAGCTTTCGTAATCTTGTCAACCACCACCATGATCGAATCATGCAACTTGCCTGTTCTAAGCAATCCCGTAATAAAATCCATTGTCACCATTTCCCACTTCCACTCAGGAATGGTTCAAGGTTGCAGCAACCTTGCTAGGTGCCTATTCTCAGCTTTCACTTTCTATCATTCCATACATCTAGCGATGTACTCGACGATCTCTTTCTTCATACCTGGACAAAAGTAATGGCTCTTGATCGTTGCCACGGTTTTCTAATATCCAGGGTGCCCTGCATAAGGAACATTATGCGTTTCATGCAAAATCATACGTTTCAAGTTCTGGACATTTGGAACAAAAATCCTGTTCTTGTGCAATAATATTCCATCTATTCCTAACTTATAATTATCCACCTTTTGAAGCATCTTACCCTGCTATAGCATTGCTACCAATTCTCTGTACTGCAGATCTGCATTTGCAGCCTCCATAATTTTTCTTTTAATATCAGTTTGGTACATGCTAATAGTTGTAGCATGTAATTCGTGCACCTTCTTGCTGAGTGCATCAACCACTTTATTCTCTTTTCTCTTGATATGCTTTATATCAAAGTCATATTCGCTTATAAATTTTAACCATCTACTTTGTCTAACATTTAGATTTGGCTGATCAAATACATATTTCAGACCATTGTGGTCTGTTCTTAGCTCAAACCTCTTTCCCATGAGGTAGTGTCTCCATTTCCTCAGGGCATGCACTATGGCTGCCAACTCCAAATCATGAGTGGCATAGTTTCTTTCATGATCCTTCAATTTCTTTGATTCATAACATATGACAAACCCATTTTGACTAAGGAGTCCACCAAGTTCTTCATTACATGCATCAGTGCATACGATGAAGTCTTCTTTTGGGTCTGTGATCCTTAATATTGGATCACTTGTCAATAATTGTTTCAAGTGTTGGAAACTCTTCTCGCAATCCAGTGTCCACTGAAACTTCACTCCCTTTCTTTGCAAAGAAGTGATTGGGTGTGCAATCTTTGAGAATCCTTCAATAAATCTTCTATACTAGCCTACAAGACCCGTGAATGATCTCACCTCTGTCACATTCTTCGGTGCTGACCATTCTCTAATGGCCTCTATATTCTCAAGATCCATTGCTATCCCATCCTTTGAAATGATATGCCCCAAATAATGAATATGTTTCTGATAAAACGAGCACTTGCTCAATTTGGCATATAAATGATGCTCCCTTAATACTTGCAACACCATCCTCAAATGATGTTCATGCTCTTCCTCTGAATTGGAATATATAAGAATGTCATTCAAAAATATAATGACAAACTTGTATAAATACTCTCAGAAAACACCATTCATTAAGCACATGAAAACAGCCGGTGCATTTGCAACCCAAATGTTACCACTGTGAACTCATAATGACCATAACTTGTCCTGAAGGTGGTCTTGCTAATATATTCTTCTTTAATTCTTACCTGATGGTATCCCGATCTGAGATCTATCTTTGAAAATATCTTTGCATCCTTTAATTGATCAAAGAGGTCATCAATCCTTGACAGAGGATACTTGTTCTTAATAGTCACTTTATTCAACCGTCTAAAGTCAATGCACAACCTTAGTGTTCCATATTTCTTTCTCACAAATAAGACTGGGGCACCCCAAGGTGACACGCTTGGGAGTATATACCCTTTCTTCAGAAGTTCTTCAAGTTTAATTTGCAACTCCTTCAATTATGGTGTACTCATTCTGTAAGGAGTCTTTGATACTAGTGCTGCTCCAGGCATCAAATTTATAGAGAAATCAATGTCTCTCCTTTGGGGTAGTCCAGGTACCTCCTTGAACACATCTTCAAAATATTCCAGGACTGCATAATCTTCCAAATTTGGCACCTTATCTCTAGGTGTCTCTGCCAAATGAGCTGCAATTATTTGACATCCTTTTCTATAACACTTCTTCAGCTGCAATGCTGAAATTTCTCTAATGGTTACTTCCCTAGGGATTCCTTGTACCTTCCTTAGTTTCCCTTCCTCATCCAGGTAAGTAAATTCTTTGTTGTGACAGCCTAAGAGAGTGTGATGTTGGTCCAACCAATCCATCCCAATTAGACAGTCATAGGAACTTAAAGGCAAGATGCTTAAATTTGCCTTGGTGTTCAGTCCATTCATGTCTATGAGGCATGACTTGACCATTTCATTAACCTTTCTTCTGGCTCCTGTATCCAGTTGTACCAACCAAGATTTCCCATGCTTGCTTCTTGGCAATTACAAACTTTCCACCATCTTAGGGTCTATATAACTATGACTAGCTCTTGAATCAATCAAAATAACAAGGGTTTGGTTGTTGATCATACCTTCCACTTCAATCATGTGGGACTGATACTCTACTTGATTGTTGTCCAGGGTTGCATAAATCCTTGGCACATATCTTCCCATGTCCTCCACTATTTCAACTCGCTGTACATTGTGAACAACCCTACCTTTTTCACCTCTGTGAGGAAAATCTTTGAACCTATGGTCCCCTTTACAACCCCAACATTGCATAGGTGGCTGCCTTGGCCCTTGACTCCCTATGTCAATTGTTTTGGGTTGTTTAGGTGTTTGCTGTCCTTGTGGATTATTTCTGAAGAATGGTGGCTTAGCTCCCTTCTTCCTCTGATCCATCTTGAATTTCTTATTGTCTTCCCAAGCCTTTTGGAAAGATGGCCTTGCTTTCTACTGATCATATAGGCATTTAGCTCTCCTTATGGTCTCTTCTAATGTCTTGGGATCATCATACTTTATTTTGTCACTGATGAACAATAGAAATCCACTTAAATACCTTTGAATTTTGACCGTCTCATCCTTGATGAAAGAGACATACTTCAACATTTCCATAAACCTTCTCTCATATTCATCTATGGTCATACTTCCAAGCTTGAGTTCAAAGAACTCTTTCATTTTCTTGTCATAGTATCTTTTAGTCAAGTACTTCTTCTCAAAACACTTCTTGAATTCCCTCCAAGTAACACCTTTCTCTATAATGTGCTGCACCTGCACAAGTTGATCCCACCACATGGAGGCCTTTCCTTTGAGTTGATAGATAGCAATTCTACCTTCTTCATGAGAAGAATAATTATGCAATTGAAAATACTTCCTCATGCCTAGCAACCATATTTCGGCATCTTCATCCTTCTTGTGCTCACCATCAAATGTAGGCAGTTTGATCTTGTTCATTTCTCCTCTCAACTCATCCACCCCAGATCTATTATACCTTCTGACAGGGGATAGACTCAAGTTGTTTCCTGTTCTCTTTTGGGAATTATGGTGATGTTTACTAGCACTTTTTTCTTTTCTTTTCTCCTCTGAAGGTTTATGACTCCCAGATATACTTGAGCCACTCTCCTTAACCAATTTCTCTTCTATTCTGTTCAAACCCTCCAATAACTTCATGTTGAAGTCATCTTGCTGCTCTTTGGATTTCATAAGTCTTTCATTATTAGCTTTATGGCTTTGGACATCCTTCTGCAATTTCTTAATGGTCTCAGCCATATTCATATCTTCATTCCTTTCTTATCCATGTCCGTTGGAGTTCGTTCCTTCCATGCCCAAATCAACATCCACCCCTCTACTCTCATCTTGCTGACTGTAATTCCCTTGTGCCTCTTCCATTCCTATGGACTCTACATTGGTCTGATCTGATCAAGTTTTTGTTAATTCTGCAAAATGTGTAGCCATCGAAACTTATTGGGCTAACAATTCAACAATTCATGAGAATATGCACCATTTTGGTTCAATATACACATCAAAATTGTCTCTCCCAATTTCCTGGTGTTATCACCATGACAATTCTAGATAAGACTCAAGTCTCGAAAACACAGATGCATAGTTCTTTCAAAGATACACTTGTGCAAGAAGGTGGTTTGCCGAAACCACTTTCACCAAGACGTGGTATCACGTGTCTCAACATGTCAAATCCACCACTCGTGGAGCGAGCAACCGCTTAGTCAGATCACCCTGCTTCACTCGTTAGTTACTTCACATCCATGTGACGTCAACTAAATTCCACCACGTAACGAACTCAAAAGATAATCATTCGAAATGGATTGGCCGAGCATGGAAACCCAATGCTCTTGTACGTAATCCATCTGCACTTCATAAATTGAATTCTATAATTACCACTTCCCAAGTATGAAGGTATCTGCTTATCCATAACTGAAGTAATCTCCAAACTTATCGACTTTCTACTCTCTGTAAAAACACCTTTCGGTATCCACAACCTGAGAGACATGGACAAGGTTAAATCATATGAGACTGGTTATTCAAGCAACATGTTAGACTTTCCTGCGAATAAGGAGGAAAGGGTCCTTGCGCACATTCTAGCAACTAATTTCCACACAGAGATGACTATAGACTTGCGGTTGGAAGTCAGGATGAATCCCACTATGAAGGATTTAGTCATCAATAGGCCAGCCACTAAGAAGAAAAGGAGCAAGCGACAGAAGAAGGAGGAATCTATGGCTGAAGCGACCGAAAGTGTTGGAGAGAATCAATCGGTCTAGTTAGATTCTTCCTTAAAGGTGAAGATTGCTAAGATGAAGTAAGTATTCAATTAAAATAAGCATGTCTCAACGATTTTTGAACAACCAATAGTGGAGGTAAAGAGTACCAGAGATGATAGGCCCGTTCTTTAAACGACTCTTTTTCACAACAGGCTAACTGCTGTCATCACCCTTTTGTAATTCTATGATTAATACGATTATATAGAAACAGATTTTAGACTCTTTTACTACAATTTCTATCTGGTGATGTTAGGAATTTTGTTTTCTTTTATAATAAGTTTTTTTCTTGTAATCTTATATATATTTTTTTATTTGTTTAAATCAGAGGAAATTAAAACTCGAAATTATTTTTAATTAATGCTTCGATGCGGTTGTGTGTTTCTTTTTCTTTTATTATTATGCAATTAAACTCAGACTCATCGCCTTCCAAGCGACTTTGTGCGCACTAAACTTTGACTTGTTCATTTATATTTATTGTGCATAGAAATATCACAAGGTAAAATGATTTTCCACGCACCTATATCTACTGTGCATTTTTTCTTTGTCGCACCGACAAATTACGCGCACTACTCTTGCATTGTGCGC
This sequence comes from Picea sitchensis, assembly GCA_010110895.2. Taxonomy (NCBI): domain Eukaryota; kingdom Viridiplantae; phylum Streptophyta; class Pinopsida; order Pinales; family Pinaceae; genus Picea; species Picea sitchensis. The sequence goes on from SNQJ01S0050222.1 coordinate 47,536, forward strand.
CAATATCCACTGCGCACAGTTTTGGTACCATGTACCGATATTTCATATGCATTTCATCCTATGCATGCACCATGTCAAGTTCAACATATTCCATCATGACCAATTATCTGCGCACACTACTGAATACACTGTCGCAAAACAACTTATACTCATACTTATGCGCGTACCAACAAAACACCTCTGCGTTAAGAAATACTTGCGCACCCGATGTGCACATTACTATGTGTGTGCTCATAGCGCAAGGCTGAATTCAGCGTGTGCATCCACACATAATAATCTTCCACGCGATGCCACAATTTACTGCGCATACTGACACGCCAACGTTTTCCTACGCGGTGCCAAAATTTACCGTGCGGGTTAGCACACCAACCTTTTCCATGGACACTTCTTGACTCCAATTTTGGTCACCTCGAATTTACTTTTCTGTGAATATTCGCTTCAATTGAACCCCTCTGGCCCATCCAAGCTTAGTGTTGAACTGAAGCTCTGATACAAATTTTTAACGTTCCCCCGACCACCCGCAGGCTGGGGTATGCCTCTCTAGAGAAACCACTCATGCTCTGACACCAGTCGGTAAAATTCCCAGCCTTAGTAGGCCGGACCATGCTACTCTAGGGAACACTTTCGTTCCCTTACTGCGGAACATACAATAACATACCCAGTAGTCAACTGAGCTATGCCACATAAATTTACTCTTTAAACTGCATACAACTAAAACATATACATACAACACTCTTGCAGAAGCTCTACATATAAAAATAAACAAACAATTACTTTTTGTAACATACAAATTTTATACTGAAATAACAATAACTACAGATATGCAACATTTACAGGGAATTACCCATAAACATACAGACAATTATAATCACATATATGATAAACCGTAACATAGGCATGTAAATAACTAATCAACATATTATTTTATCATACAATTGGTACTTAGAAATATTGTCACCAACTGCGTATAGACCATCCACGAACCTCCCAGCCATAGACTACACTATTCATCACTCTCAACAGTGAGTCACCCCCGAGCTGGGACTGAACTCCACCCAGTGTAAAGGGTTCCTATCCAGGCTAAGGCTCATGGACAATAGGAAAGACTCCATCTTAGGTGCTCACTCAACTAACAGCCTACAACCTCTCAATCCCCACATGCCTGTCCCACCCAAGGAAGTGTCCCCCTTCTCTGCTCAAAAGTGCCTCGACTGCCCCACTTCTCTTCTAGGGCTTCAGAAACAGGCTGGACCGAAAGTCTAAGAGCGCTATAGCTGTAGTTTAGCACCTTCAGGAATCAATCCCCAACAATTCTCTCGCTCAAATAATTTCTCACGAGCCTGGCAACCTACTTCTTCAATCCCGCTCCAAGCTAACCAGGTACACCAAACGAAAAGGGCTATGGGAACAAGCTCCATAATAGTGAAATGGTTGTCTCAAGGATAACAAAATGCGTGAGTGAAAATGGTCATGGAATCATTGACTGGATAACTGAGTGTGGAAAGGAATCATTGTGAACTCTTCATGAAAGTGATGGTGAGAATGATGGTCAGGCTACTGGTAAGGTATCCGTGAAAAATCCACCAAATGAGCTAAGTTCCCCATGATATGAATGCAAGTCCTCAACTTGACACTTGTCATATCGGAAATTACTTTGGTCCACTTGTCTCCAACTTTAGAACTTAGGATAAAATAATTATCCATACTTTATGTTTTATGAAATATTAATATAATATTCCCTTGAATTTTGACCCTCCCTTTCCCTAACTGGTGAATTTTAGTCCCTCATCTCTTTTATCGTGGTCGATCTGCGTGCAACGATGTATTTTATATTAATCATGAGTCATGTACAAAGTAGGCACATTGGCCTTTGACATATAGGCGTTTCGGCCTAATACCAAAACATAAGCATCCCAACTTATAATAATCGGCTAACCAACCTATAACACATATCATATACACGAGGCTCATTGTCCTCCATACTACGTGCACCTTAGTTACTACACGCGGTATCCTGGAATGTGCATATTACATCATTTTACTGCGCAGTTCATGCGTGCACTATGCCACATGACATGCATTACCAAATGAGGTCAAAACAACTCACTATCTTAAGTACATTTATATTACATTACAATTGGGTTCGGCCGAGGGATATTACAAGAACCCTCATGAGTTGTCTAGAAGCCCCTAGAAGGTCAAAGAAGTCAAATTATTCTAGAAACTCCTAGAAGAAGTTGACTAGTCAAAGTAGGTGAAAATAGGAGTTAATCATGGGTTAATTTGTTGCAATATGAAAATAATTAAAAATAGATTAGTTGCAACTAGAAGCGGAGAATTTACTGTTTGTGGATAAAATGGTTATAAGTGGACAAGTGGTTAGAAGTGGGTTAGCCCTAAAAGGAATTTGGGTTAAGTTGGTTAGAAGGTAACCCCTAGAGGAATATACTTGGAGAGTATAAATAAGAGAGAAAGGGTATCCTATTAACACCTATTGAGAACAGTGAATATCTATTATTATGTAAGGTTTATTGTAGGTACTCATTGATATATTTGAAGTTATGTAAGTTTGAGGTAGCACGAAGGGTTGACGACGAAAGTTTCGAAATTCCAGAAATACTGAAAAAACCCTAGTTTTTGAGGTGTACACATGATGTAATGGAGAAGGGCACATACATACGTGGGCTGATAGTATAATAGGGAGTGTACATTTTGGAAAAGCCATGAAATCTTGAGTTGCTGAAAGTACCAGATTCTTAGAGTCTGAAATCAATCTCCCATGAAGGTCTACAGTGATCAGGTACAACAAATCTATCTACAGATTCAAAAGGTATGTCATATTCTTATGTATAGTTGGATATTGTTGTCTCCATTAGATATGGTTATGGGAATTTGAGGTTTTTATCTAGAGATGGTGTTGGCTGTATGGAACTTATGGTATGAGCTATATCTACAAAAATACAATGATGGTATGTTGGTATTATTCATTCGTTCATCTTGTTGGTTCAAGTGTTTAAACATAGTTTGTATTTCTTGGTACATGGTTGAGGGTTTTGGTTGTGAAGTGGTTGTGAAGCTATTTGTATGGTGTGAGGCTGCATATCAATAAGGGTTTGATGTCTAGTCCATGTGAGGATTATTTCCATTGTTCATGATTGTACACACATGTATGACACATGACTAAACAGACATAGCTGCACTTGGTTAAGGGATGTATAAGATGATGTATGCACAAGGAAAAACTACAAATAATACACAATGCCATGTTGCAGGTTGATGTGATAGAGACAAAAAAGTGTTTGAAGTTTTAGAAAAGATGAAATTCCTAGCTTTCTAAAGGTGTACACAGGATGCAATATAGACAGGCTGCATACATACACATGCTGCAATATAGACAGGGCACGTACATACGTGAGCTGCAAGATATACATGTCACATACTTGTTGGGTTTAGTTGGTATAGGATGAGTATAGGTACATGTTGGTTACAGGTTGTTGGCACAGGTTGGTACATGTTTATAGTGGTATATATCATAGTGACAATGTGGCAGTGATTTCATCATCTATTTGAAAGTTATATTTCAAGGCGATAGGACGGGGAAATGATAGGTGGTTGTAGCCACCTTCCAATTGTAGCCGTAAAACATAGGGGGTTGTAGCCTTCTTTTGGTTGTACCCAGATATTTGGGGAGTTGGATCTTCCCTTAGGTTGTAGCCTAAAAAATATAGGGAGTCGAAGACTCATTCCAGTTGCAGCTGGAGAACAAAGGAAGTTGGTACTTCCAATGAATGTAATTCTTAAAGACATATAAGAAAAAACATTCCGTGGTTTTCTCCCGCATTGGGTTTCCACATAAAAATACTGGTGTACTGTGTATGCGTATGATTATTCATTATTCATGGTTTATTTACTCTGCACTTGTTGAATGATAATAGTATATTGATAATAAAGATAAATGACACTTACATTCTATGGTTAAGAGGATTAAAAAGATATATTACTGATTCACCCCCCCTCTTAGTAATCCAATACAAAATATGCCAAATGAATCCGAAGAAAGAAACATTGTTTGATGCAGGAGCATCGTCAACAAAGCGTGAGTGGAGGACAACTCAACACCCCAGCGCACATTTTGAAGAAGCATTTGAAATTTAAGGACATATCAATGTAATATCTGAAAAATATTGTAATTAAAGATGATCTTAAATGTTTGGAGGTTTAGACATCACATGAGATCAATGGGGAATGTATTTTAATTTAATGAAGTAGTTGCATTACAAATTTAAAGCATTTTCTCTTATCTGTCTGTCTCGAACATTTATTGTAATAAAGCCTTAGTATTTGATATATTTTAATTCGATAGGATATCACTCATGTATTCGGAGGGAAAACTCTATGAGCCCTCTTGTATAAATGTATGTATTATTTCCTATAAGAGGATGTTGAAGTTATTGGTGTAGTTGCTGAAGTTATATATGCTGTAGAAGTTGTTGGAGCTTATCAATATTGTAGGAGCCCATGTACATTTTATTTGAATGAATATAATAGAGAAGCATTGTTCCAATTGTTTGGTGTTGTTGTGTCTATCTGAATGAATGGTAGGCTTTCTGTTTAATTGCAATTCTCTGTTGTTTACTTGTTCTTATGTTTATGAATGCATTTACATGGTTGAATGTATGAAAATGTGAGAGTTTAGATAAGTTTCAATTGTTTCTGTTCATGAGCTTATGCAAGGAGTGCGTTGACAGAGCCTGTTTTGACTCAAAGCTCAGAAGAGATAACGTGAAACATTTTTTTTCAAGGAGTGCATAAATGTCCATAAGGTGTGCGTAGACATAGTCTGTTTTGACTCAGAAAGCTCAAGAGGGATAACTTGAAAGTGTGTGTAGGTGGAAACGTACTCATAGTCATTATTTTCAAGAAGAACAATTGTATAAGGATTGCTGCAAGGATTTCACAATCACCCGTCAAGAGTTAAGTTGAAGAAAGACCTGTTGCAAGGTGTGCACAGGATCAATATTTGGCTAAGTATTGAAGAATTCATTCTGAGAAGTTTAGAGTGTCGAGAAAGAACAAGCTCAGAAGAGATAGCAGGTGAGAAGTCTTCAATAGGGTGAGGTAATTTTAGGATTTCACAAATTAATGAGCTAGATCCGTTCAGGAGGGAGCATGATTGTTCCATACCGTCAAATCTGGGAGAGTTGCACGAAGGATAGCCGTGGAGTCTTTCGACACTTCGTGGTTCGAAGGATTCAATTTTTTTTGAGGAGTGGGGATTGCCGAAGTCCTCAACCCACAAAGAGATCCTAGCCATGGGTTGTAGTGGGGATACATGGAAACAGATTGGAGAATTCAAAAGATAGAGTTCCGAAAGTTTTGCGTGGAGCAAAAGTTGACTTTTCCGTGAAGTCGCTAAAAGAGGGGAGATCTGGACCGTTGATCCAGAAGAACATGTGGCAGAGGTCTGTGGATTTTGGGAGAAAAGGAATTCAGAGGAAAGTAGGTGAGGTAAATATAAAACATCCGAGGTGCGAAGTAGCAAAGTCTACAAGAACCGTCGATCTGAGGAGGACATGTGTCATCAGATCACAGGATCCAGAAGTGTGCATCTGACAAAATGTAAGAAGATAAAACCTTTACCATCGAAGGTACGTGGACCATAGATCTGGTCTTGATTGAGTCTGTTGATTCAAAGATCGAGGAAAAAGGAGGCAGTTTCTTACAAAAGCTCCGAAGCATGAGTTGCGAAGGGAGCAGGCCCATGGTCATAGCCCATGGTCATATTAGAGAGGGGTCTAGCAGAAAGGCCAACACTTGAAATTTGGTGTTTCCATAGGTGCCATAAAAGGCTGTGCAGGTACTTTGATTCTATGAGTGACATAAAAGGGACCTCTGTTTCATTCGTTTAGGGTCTATTGGAGTCCCAAAGAGCCAATTCGGCCTAGATATTTGAAGATCCAAGACTGAGAGGTTGAGAAGCCCCGAGGAGAGAAGGGGGATCTGCGTCAAGTGGTATTAGAGCTCACATAATTAATTTTTGTAGGAAAGAAGAGGCATTTTGATATCATCAAGTGGTATCAGAAGAATTTTTTTTCTTTTAAAGCTCTATGTGAAGGAGAAAGGTCAACACAATGCTGCCTAGGAGACGTGCAGAGCCACCAGTAGAAAATTGAGCGGTGGAAAGCGAGATGAGAGAACTCCAAGCAATATTGGATGCTATGGAGACAACACAAAGGAGAGCACCCACTGCTGGAGACATCAATGATGCAGAAAGAGAAGAGAGGGAAGTTGAAGAAACTGTAACAAAGGATGTTGTGGAAGAACACTTGCCAAAAGTGGTTGTGAAATTGGGAGCGAGAGAAAAGATAGACATCCCGATGTATGAAGGCAACTTAGACATTGAAGAATTGCTGGATTGAATAAGATACATGGATAAGTACTTTGACTATGAATACATAGATGAGGAGAAGAAGGTGAAAAATGATTTGACCAGATTAAAAGGACATGCAACACTGTGTTGGGATGAACTCCATGCTGATAGAAGATGAAAAGGCAAGCAAAAGATCAAGAATTGGGATATAATGACAACCAATATGAAAGCTAAATTCATACCCAAGGACTATCAGATAAATCTGTTTAGGAGGTTGCAGAACCTGAGACAAAAAGGAATGATAGTGAAGGAGTACACAAAGGAGTTCTACAAGCTGTACATCAGGTCTGGACATAAAGAGAGAGATGATGAAAAGGTTTCTAGGTATATCAATGGCTTGAGATATGAAATCCAGGATGAAATTAGCATGATGACAGTAAGGACAGTGGAGGATGCTTATTAGATGGAAATCAAGGCATAGGAAAAGTTGGACAGGATGCAGAGTCAATGAAGCCGAGATAGAATTCTAAACAAAGGTAAATGAATTGTACATGATAAGGCACATAAGCCCAAGGGTGAGATTGAAAAACCACATAATCACTCAGAAAGAGGAGGAAGTTCCCAAGGGAGACAGAGTGGGGGAAGAAATTATTTTCATCGAGGAAGAGGAAGAGGCAGAGGAGGAGAAGTGAAGTGCTATGCCTATGGAAAGACATGACACATGTATTGGGAATGCCCTGAGAGAAATAAATAAGGAGGCAAAGCTCACATTTCGGAAGTGCAGAAGCAAAATGTCGAGGAACAAGGTGCAGAAGATGGAAAATATTTGATGATGAATAAGTCTCTCTTGAAACCAGAGCCAAAGGTTGAAAAACCAGTGCAGAGGAACAATTTGTTCAGAACAACTTGCAAGACTAAATATAGAGTATGCAAGGTGATAATTGACAGTGGGAGCACTGATAACTTAGTATCCATAGAGATGGTGGAGAAATTGGAGCTGGAGACAACTACACATCCAAGTCTGTATAGAGTCTCATGGTTGTAGAAAGGTCACCAGGTAATGGTAACCAAACAATGCCTAGTTGAATTTAAGATAGGAGGATATAGAGATGATATTTTGTGTGATGTGATTCCCATGGATGTATGCCATGTTTTTTTGGGGAGGCCATGGCAGTTTGACAGGAATGTCATTCATGATGGGATAAAAAATACTTATACCTTGGAGAAGAATGGTAGGACCCACATGTTACTTTCAATAGAGGAAAATAAAGTAAAGTAAGAAGCCAACACAAGTATACTTCTCATGGGTGGGAAGGAACTCCTGAGTGAAGTAAAGAAAGAACAAGAGATGCAGTTTTCTGTGGTGAGGAAGCCAAGGGTTATCCTTACAAGTACTTTTATGGAGGATCTTCCTAAAGAGATTCAAGAGCTGTTAGAGAATTTTTCTGACATAGTAGTGGATGCGTTACCTATATCATTGCCACCTATCAGGAGTATCAACCATCATATTGATCTAATACCAGGAGCAAGCCTGTCGACAAAGAAACATATAGATTGACGCCTCAAGAGAATGAGGAGGTAAAGAGACAAGTCCAAGATTTGATGGACACGAGATTGGTCAGAGAAAGATTGAGTCCATGTGTAGTACCAACTGTGTTAAGTCTGAAAAAAGATGGAGGATGGAGAATGTGTACAGACTCAAGAGCCATAAACAAGATCACCATCAGGTATAGATTTCCTTTGCCAAGGATGGATGACTTAATGGATTGTTTGAGTGGAGAAAATTATTTTTCAAAAATAGATTTGAAAAGTGGATATCACCAGATAAGGATGAGAGAAGGTGATGAGTGGAAAACAAACTTCAAGAAAAATGAGGGGTTGTATGAATGGATTGTTATGCCATTTGGATTAAAAAATTCCCCAAGTATTTTTATGATATTGATGAATGAGGTATTAAAATATTTCAATTGTAAGTTTGTGATTGCATATCTGGATGATATACTGGTATTTAGTAAAACTAAAGAAGAGCATTTGAGACATCTGACATTAGTGATGGGGAGATTGCAACATGAGAAGCTGTTGATAAATTTAAAGAAGTCCTCTTTTATGAAGACATAACTCATTTATTTGGGTTTTGTGATCTCTTCAAATGAGTTGAATATGGATCCATGGAAGGTGAGAGAAATCAGAGAATGACCATCGCCAAGGAGCATATTCAAGGTGAGAAGCTTCCATGGATTAACAAGTTTCTATAGGAAGTTCATTAGAAATTTTAGTGGAATTTGTGCACCAATGATGGATACGGTGAAGAAGAGACAGAAATATTTTAAGTGGATAGAAGAAGCTGAGAAAATCTTCAGGATATTAAAGGAGAAGATAATAGAATGACCGATTCTGGTCTTGCCAGATTTCAGGAAGACATTTCAAGTAAGATGTGATGCTAGTGGAGTTGCAATTATAACAATTTTGAGCCAAGATAATAGGACTGTTGCATATTTCAGTGAGAAGATGAATGACACTAAGAGAAATTACTCCACATATGATAAAGAATTTTATGCAATAATTCAAGCCTTAAAGAAGTGAAGGCACTACCTTGTTCCAAAAAAAATTGTTTTGTATAGCGATAATCAGGGTTTACAATTCATAACCAGACAGGAGAAGTTAAATCAAAGACATGCTAAATGTATAGAGTTTATGAAATTTTCACTTTTGTCATTAAACATATTTCTGGTAATGCTAACAAAGTTGCTGATGCATTGAACATGAGATGTCTAATTTTGCAGGAATTTCAAGTGAAAACCTTAGGGTTTGAACACCTTAAGGAAATGTATTTTGATGATCCAGATTTTAAAGAGGCACATGAAGCATGTGAAAATCTTGTGCTCAGAGACAAAATCCAGTGGAAAAAGTATCTGATTCAAGATGGATTGTTGTTTAAAGGTTGCCAGTTGTGCATACCAAAATGCTCAATGAGAGATAATCTGCTGAAGGAAAAACATAGTGGAGGTATAGCAGGACATTTCAGCCATGACAAGACATTTGGAAAGTTGAGTAGTTCATACTATTGGCTAGGTATGAGAGTAGACATGAAGAAGTTTGTGAACATATGTAATATTTGATAGCATGCAAAGGGGAAAAAACATAACACTGGGTTGTATCAGCCTTACCTATTCCAGACATGCATTGGGATGCAATAAGCATGGATTTTGTGTTGGGATTGCCAAGGAAACAAAGAGGAAGTGATTCCATATTTGTGGTAGTTGATAGATTTTCAAAGATGGCACACTTTATCCCATGCCATAAAACTAGTGATGCAACACACATTGCAAATTTGGTTTTCAAGGAAGTTGTGAGACTTCATGGGTTTCCCAAGAGTATTGTCTCAGACAGAGACACTAAGTTTGTTGGTCATTTCTAGAAAAAATTGTGGAAGAAAATGGGAACATAACTATCCTTTAGTTCTGCATATCACCCTCAAACGGATGGATAGACTGAGGTGGTGAATCAAATTTTAGGAGATTTGCTGACGATTTTGGTCACTGAACATCATAGTCAATGGGATCAAATTCTGTCACAAACAGAGTTTGCATACAATGAATCAGTAAAAAAAAGTATAGGAAATAACCCATTCCAGATAGTGTATGGAATGAAGCCAAGACGAGTACCAGAGTTGAGAGATCTGGAGAAGAATAAATTCAGAAGTGCTGGAGAAGAAGAATTCATTGCAGAAATGCAAAAGCTTCATAATCAAATCTAAGAACAGTTGTAGAGCAATAGTAAAGAATACAAGCGTAGAGTTGATCAACATAGGAGAGAACTTCAGTTTGAAGTTGGAGATCAAGTTCTGGCACACATCAGGAAGAAAAGGTTCCTAAGGGGAACATATAATAAATTGAAATTGAAGAAAATAGGACCATGCAAGATCTTGAGGAAATTTGATGCAAATGCTTATGAGATAGAGATACCAGAGGGTGTGGGTATATCTCCCATGTTCAAAATTTCAGACCTGTATCCTTATAGGGAAAATGACTCAAGAGGATCATAATATTAGAAAGAGATCCAGTGGGAGAAGCAGATGCCTGTAACAAAGAAGCCATAGATGGAAAAGGTCATATATCAGAGAACTGGTAAGAAGACCAGGAGGAAGACATTTTTTGAGTATTTGGTAAAGTGGAAAGGACAACCAATAGAAGATGCCAGTTGGGTAAATGAAGTAGATATCCAGAAGCATGGAAGATTAGTGCAAGAGCTCATGGACACGAGTCCATGAATTTTTGTATAGGGGAGTATGATGCAGGAGCATCGTCAGCAAAGCACTAGTGGAGGACAATTCAACACCCCAACGTGCATTTTGAAGAAACGTTTGAAATTTAAGAAGGGCATATCAATGTAATATCTGAAAAAGATTGTAATTAAATACAATTTTAAATTTTTGGAGGTTGAGCCATCGCATGAGATCGATGGGGAATGTATTTTTATTTAATGAAGTAGTTGCCGTACAGATTCAAAGCATTTTCTCTTATCTGTCTGCCTTGAACATTTATTGTAATAAATCCTTAGTAGTTGATAACTTTTAATTCGATAGGATAACACTCAGGTAGTCAGAGGGAAAACTCTATGATCCCTCTTGTATAAATGTATATATTATTGCCTAGAAGAGGCTGCTGAAGTTATTGGTGTAGTTTCTGAAGTTATATATGTTGTAGAAGTTGTTGAATCTATTGGATCTTATCAGTATTGTATGAGCCCATGTACATTTTATTTGAATGAATATAATAGAGAAGCATTGTTCCAATTGTTTGGTGTTGTTGTGTCTATCTGAATGAATGGTAGGATTTTTGTTTAATTACAATTCTCTGTTATTTACTTGTTCTTATGTTTATGAATGAATTTACATGGTTGAATGTATGAATATGTGAGATTTTTGATAAGTTTCAATTGCTTCTCTTCACGAGCTTATGCAAGAAGTGCATTGACAGAGTCTTTTTCGAATCAGAGCTTAGAAGAGATAACAAAAAACGTTTTTTTGCAAGGAGTGCATAAGTGTCCGCAAGGTGTGCGTACATGAAAGTGACTCAAAAATCTTAGGAGGGATAACTTGAAAGTGTGTTTAGGAGGAAACACACTCAGAGTCATATTGTTCAAGAAGAAAAATTGAGCCGTATAAGGACTGCTGCAAGGAGTGCACAATCACCCATCAAGAGTTAAGTTGAAGGACGACCTGTTGCAAGGTGTGCACAGTATCGATATTTGACGAAGTATCAAAGAAGTCATTCAGAGAAGTTCAGAGTGTCGAGAAAGAACAAGCTCAGAAGAGATATCGGGTGAGAAGTCTTCAATAGGGTGAGGTCCTTTTAATATTTCACAAATTAACGAGCTAGATACATTCAAGAGGGAGCGAGATCATTCCAGACCGTCAGATCTGGGAGAGTTGCAGAGAGGATATCCGTGGAGTCTTTCGACACTTCGTGGTTCGAAGGCTTCAAAGTGTTTTGAGGAATGGGGATTGCCGAAGTCCTGAAGCCGCGAAGAGGTCCCAACCATTGGTTGCAGTGAGGATATGTGGCATCAGATTGGAGAATTCAGAAGGTAGAGTTCCGAGAGTTTTGCGCGGATAAAAAGTCAAATTTTTCGTGAAGTCGCGAGAAGCGGGGAGATCTAGACCGTTGATCTAGAAGAACATGTGGTAGAGGTCCATGGAGTTTGGGAGAAAATAACTTCATAGGAAAGCAGGTGAGGTAAATCTAAAACGTTCAAGGCGTGAAGTGGCGAAGTCTACAGAAACCATTGATATGAGGAGGACACGTGTCGTCAAATCGAGGGATCCAAAAGTGTGCATCCGACAAAAGGTAAGAAGCTAAAACCTTGATTGTCGAAGGTGCGTGGACCGTAGATTTGGTCCCGGTTGAGTCCACCAACTCAGAGATTGGGGAAAAAGGAGGCAGTTTGTTGTAAAAGCTCTGAAGTGCGAGTCCCGAAGGGAGCGGGCATATCGAAGAGGGGTCTAGCAGAAAGGTTAGCACTCGAAATTTGGTGTTGCTAGAGGTGCCAAAAAAGGTTGTTTGGGTACTTTGATCCTACGGGCGACATCAAATGGACCTGTGTGTCATTTGTTCAGGGTCTATTGGAGCCCCGAAGAGTCGATTCAGCCGAGATATTTGAAGATCCAAGACCGGGAGGTCGAGTAGCCCCGAGGAGAGAAGGGGGGTCTGTGTCATTGTTGAACAACAAGAATCTCAAGGTGATATTGAGTTTACACAAGCATAGGAAATATAAATGTATATTGGTTCTCAAAGATCACATGCACAACGTTAAGCCATGGAAGACCTTAGCGACCGAAGATCCACATGGTTATCCATTTTGGATTGCAAAGGTTATAAAGATTGAAAAATGAAATGAAGATGTTATAGCAATTATAATGAATTAGTATGCAACTGATACACACACATTTAGTGGTGTGTACAAGCCAGAGATGGTGGTTGAGAAACATGTCAATAGAAAGAGAAAAATAAAGGGTCAAAATATAACTCATCGTCGTACTGAACTCTTAAAATTAGAGAATGTTGCCATACTTGTTTATGACTTCAATTTGACAAAGAGAAGAAATCTTCACTCCAGGAAAACATAGATTATCAAGAGGTTGCTGCCAAAAGAAATATCTGCAAGATGGGACACTGCTGAACCTAGTCTTATATCTAAAAGGATTTTGACATTTGAAATGTTGGGAATGGATGTAGAGTCAGATGATGCATTTATTGACAATAGAGAAGAGTATGGATCATCTAAATCTTCATCCAATCATTCATTTGAAGACAATGTATACTTTGATGGTATTTAAGAGTCCATGAGTCAATCTGAATAAGTGTATGAAACATTTTAAGTATTTTTGATCCATATGATGTTTCTATGGTAACTAGAAATGAGCATTTAACTTACATATGATCTTACATGAAGTTATGAATCATTTCTATGTTTTAAGAATTATATGTTTTGATTATGGAGAATATAATAAAATTTCTTAGCTCATATGGACAATGTAACAATACTTTTAAGAAATAATTTATATTTCATTCAATGTAACTTGTATTCACCATTTTTATTAGAAGTAAAAAAATATTAAAAAGTAATGTTGAATTTTTAAAATATAGGGTGATATTTTCATGGAATTATGTATTATCTTGTGCTTGGAGTGATAAAATGGGATTTAAAAAGTAAACATTTAAGGGTTGATTTTATGATTTTGTTTACGTTAGTGGTGATTTCTTTTACCACTTCAAAAAAATGTGCCATTTTAATACCCCAATTTTAGCATGGGTGGTACTGGTAGAAGTACTTTTCAATTTGATGGTTTATTTGAGGTTTTGGTTTTAATGGTACCAACTGTTAAGAATAAGATTTCAAATTATCTATAATTTTAACGTTTTGAATTTTTTCTTTTTTGTTTTAAGTAACATCATTTTTTTATTTAGGTGTTGATTTTAAGGTTTTTCTAGGCTACCGTCCTAGTTTTGAAGGCCGTGCTTGAAAAACGTTGTAATGTTGACCCCATTAGAAAAAATGGTGCTATCGATAGCACCACTTTTTGATTTAGGGGTTGATTTTCATGTTTTTTTTGCAAAAATATGGGTTTTAGGGGTTAGAGTTCTCGTTTTGAGGTCACAGTTCTCATTAAGTCGGTAACTCTGTTATTTGATCTTGACTGTCCATTGAAGATTGATCGTTGGTGTTTGAATATGTAATTATGAATTGTGTTGTATTGTTGAAATATATTAATTTGGAAGGTAATAATGTATACTCTTATGTAAAAGAGTTATCCCACATGCATCATGAAGTAATATACTCTTGTTACCATTCATTATATAAAGAGGTGAAATTACATTTATTCCACATGTATTTTGGGATGTAATTCCTTCATACCTCTTGGTATATAATAGAGGTTAGAGAGACCCATGAGGTACATTGAAATGAATGATCCCATAGTGATCATATACATTGGAATAATGTGAAGATGGAGTGTGGTGTGTGGGAGCCCAAGTGTAAGATTGAATATTTCTGAAGAATAAAGAAGTCAATACCTTCTTGTGGATGTTTCTCCATTTTGGGGTCTAATTACATATATTTGGTGTACTCTCCTTTTTCTCTTGTCTCTTTCTCATTTTGATTATATGTTGTTGTATGGATATGAGGCTAGAACAATAAGGTTCCATTGTTTAATATTGTTGTATGTTTATTCATATGCCTCAATATTCTAACATGGTATCAGAGTTGGTTACTGTGCTCTACCTTCTTCAATAATTTTTTGTTAATTTTTTTTACATAACACCATATTTATTTGAGTTCTCCTTTGTAGTTTTGCTGTCATATCTAGTAGCCATTAAGGATTCTCTTTAGATTTGGGAATTTTGCTACAATATTGAGGTGTTTTTATTCTCAAAATCCTAACCCTTGTTTTTCAAATTTCTCACATTTATGTGCATTTTGTTAAAAATATGACTTCACCATTGTCTCCAGAATAAATAAAGCAGTTGAGATCGAGTATTGGTTCATTAAATTTGGATTCCCTTTGCTCAAAATTGAATTACTTAGCCTAACTTAGCCTAGGAAATTTAATTTTCTTTAACCTAAGTTTTTTTGGGCACTTTACCATTCATTATATAAAGAGGTGAAATCACATTTATCCCACATGTATTTTGGGATGTAATTCCTCCATACCTCTTGGTATATAATACATGTAAGAGAGATCCATGAGGCACATTAAAATGAAGGATCACATAATGATCATATACATTGGAATGATGTGAAGATGGAATGTGATGTTTGGGATCCCAAGTGTAAGATTGTATATTTCTGAAGAATAATGAAGATAATACCTGGATGTTTCCTCTTTTTGGGGTTTTACCACGTATATATGGCTAGAATAGTAAGGTTATGTTGTTTAATATTGTTGTATGTTTATTCATATGTCTCAATAATCTAATAGTCGTGAGAGAATGTTTGAAATATGTTGTGAGAAGTGGATTTTCCAAAAGCGTTGTGAAATTCGGGAAGATCCAACAACTCGTTAATACGTCTTTTCAATGGGAAAATCTTGATAGCGCAAACCGCGACATGCATGCTTTAGGAAGAATTGTGTGCATTCTAAGTGGTCATCCCAATGGTGAATTTCTGATAGATTTGCGGGTTGTGGGCTACAAGAAGAATCATGAGCATGGTATATGATAGTTCAATGGGGATTTTCCGAAAGGGAGGAATCTGATAGTATTGCAGGCTCAAAATCCCAATGACCTGCATATGATGATTAAAAACATGCCACATCAACTAGAAATAGCGAGATAGGTTCAAGTGATAGTAAAATACAAGAATATGTGGCATCGACAGAGGAAAGGAAGAGAGAGAAAATAAATAAGGAAAAATGAAAAGGAAGAAAGAGAAGAAGGTCTGGAGGATGATAAGGAAAGACTAGGCGGGAAAGGAGATGACAAGGAAGTTGTGGAACATGAAACATGGACCTAGCTTCCACATCAATTGACATGTGTCATGACACATTAGCAAGGTTCTATGTTAGCAAGAATATGGTAGTTTTTTTTTTTTTTTTTTAAATATGGGAAAAGACAGAAACGCCAGACATCCATAACTTTCTATTCATAGCTCAAAATTGAGAAAATTAATAGTCAATGGAAAGATAAGGAAGAGCATAATCAATATGTCCACCCAGATTTTAGCTATGGGTAGCATATTTCATCAACATGTCAAAACAAGGTTTTTTGGTAGCCTTCAATGATTGGAAATGGGGTGTGAACTTTCCTAGATTTGTATTTATGCCTAATATAATATATGTTTATGTTGGTTACACATTTTCAAACTTAAATTTATAGGTAAACCAATTTAGTATGAAGATAAATGAGATAGAGGAAACTAATGAGGATGAAGTTAAGGGACTAAATGTCATCTTGGAAAATGTTGAGACTGAATCCGATGGGAACAACGAAGGCAAAGGATAAAGTATTGATCTGTGGATACAATCGAGAGTATGCAAACATATGTGTTGAGACACAAATATGATAATGAGAAGATTATAAAGGCTCACGAGTAGAAAAAAGACTTTAACACCAAGTTGTTGCAGAGCTTCGATAACTTACAAAAGAACATAGATACAGAAGTAGATTCCAGAAAGGCATAGGATCACAACTTTCATGCCAGAAGAGAAGAATATAACAACGCTGGTAAACATCAACATCACTCACCAAGACACTTAGTTGCAAGAGTAGGGATAAGTTCTGTCTCCTGTCAAACATAAGAGGAGGGATGGAGTGGATGATCTGCAAGGGGAGATGAAAAAGATTAAACCTCCTTCTTTTTATGGTGAGAACAAGAAGGATGAGGATGCATAGACACGATGAAGTGTTTCCAAATGAGTAACTATTCCTCACATATAGAAGCCAAAATTGCAACTTACCAACCAAAGGGAAGAACATCAATGTGGTGGGATAAACTCATGCAAGTCAAGTATATTGATGAGAATAAGATCACTTGGAGGCATTTTAGAAAGTATTTTCAAAAGAAATACTTGTCCCAATGATATTATGACAAGAATATGGAGTTCTTTGAACTGAATATTAGAAGCATGACTATGGATGAGTATGAGAGTAGATTTATGGAATTGCTGAGGTATGTTGACTTCATTGAGGATGAGAAAGTCAATATGTAAATATTTCTGAGTGGGATACCTTCAATCTATAATGATAAGATACATTATGATTATCCAAGAACATTAGTGGAAGAAATAAGGAGAGATAAGTTCCTTTATGACCAACATAAAGGAGGATCAAACTTTTAGAGAGCTTGGGTTGACAAGAAGAAAGGAAAGATGGAGCAGAGAAGGAAAGGGCTTAAGTCACATTTCATTAGAAACAATTCCCAAGGACAACCATCATAGATATGAGTCCAATCTATCAAAGACTTTGGGGAAAAGGGAAAGACAACAACCCATTAAATGTTGGGGATGTGAGGGGGATCACATGTAAAGATATTTCCCTCACATAGGAAAAAGGAGGAATGTGCACAACATTCAAGAGGATGATGCAGTTGAAGATATAGGCATAAGCATGCCAAATATTTATGTAGAAATAGACAAAAAACAATCTGATTTCCAATCTCATATGATTGAAGTTGAAGGTAAGATTAACAATCATCCTATAACAATTTTAATTAATTCATGATCTAGTCATAGTTACATAGATATTAAGTTGGTTGAGAGATTTCATTTGCAAAGAAGAAATCATGGGAAATCATTGTTAGTTCAACTAGCTACAAGAGGTAATAGAAGAACTAATGGATTGTTTAAGGATTATCCCTTGAAAATGAATGGACTTAGCACAAAAGAAGATTTAAAAGTCATACCTTTAGGTTTTTATGATTGTATAATTGGAATGGAATGTTTGGAAAAACATCATGCTATCCTAGACTATTACAACAAGACATTCACTTATCTTAATGAAGAAGGTAACTTGATATTAGTTCATGGAATTTCAAGAGCAATGACAATCACAAAAATTTAAGCCAGGCAATTGGAAATAAGTGTTAGGAAGGGATGCCAAATTTATGCAATTCACATGGAAGAGAAAACCAAGGATAAGGTGCTCGCCTGGAATATTTTGTGGTCCTGGGAGAGTTTGAAGATGTATTTGGAGAAATACTAGGTTTTCCACCTAAGAGGGATATAGATTTCTCCATTAACTTAATGTTTGGTGCAACTCTAGTATCCAAGACACCTTACAGGATGAGTACACTAGAGCTTAATGAACTAAAAATGTAGCTTGAAGAGATGTCGAAGAAGGGGTACATATGCCCAAGTGTTTCACCTTGGGGTGCCCCAATAATTTTTGTAAAGAAGAAGGATGGAACTTTATGATTGTGCATTGATTTTAGGCAGTTGAATAAGGTAACTATGAAGAACAAGTATCATTTTCCAAGGATAGATGATATTTTTGATCAACTAAAGGATTCCAAGGAATTTTCCAAGATTGACCTTAGGTTAGGCTACCATCAGGTAAGGATTAAAGATGAATATATCAATAAGACAACGTTTAGGACAAAATATGACCATTATGAATTTTTGGTGGTGTGATTTGGGTTGTCAAATGCGCCAGCTGTATTCATGTGTTTGATAAGTGGTATTTTCATAAAGTACTTGTATAAGTTTGTCATTGTTTTCCTAGATGACATACTTATTTATTCTACTTCCAATGAATAACATGGAAAACACTTAAGGATGGTACTACAAGTGTGAAGGGAGCATCAACTTTATGCAAATCTGAGAAAGTGCTCATTTTATCAGAGACATATCCATTATTTGGGTCACATTATTTTAGAAGAGGGAATAGCAATGGACCCATATACGATCAAGTTAATTAGAGAGTGGACAAACCCATGGAATGTCACAGAAGTTAGGTCATTCATGGGATTAACAACTACTATATGATATTTATCAAAGGGTTCTCAAAGATTGCACATCCTATGAATTCTTTATAGAGGAAGGGTGTGAAGTCTGAATGGATTCAGAATGTGAAGAAGGTTTTATTCATTTGAAAGAATTACTAACAAGTGCACCAATACTAAATATTGCTAATTCAAATGAAGACTTTGTGGTGCTCACTAATGCTTTTAAAGAAGGACTTGGTGGTGTCCTTACCCAGAATGGTCATGTGGTTTTATATGAGTCCAGAAAACTCAAGGAGAATGAAAGGAACTATGCCATGCATGATTTAGCACTGGAAACCATTATTCATGAATTGAATATGTGGAGGAAATACCTTGTGGGTAAGAAATTTGAATTAAGGACAAACCACAATGGTTTGAAGTATTTGTTTGGATAGTCAACTTTAAATTCTAGGCAAGTAAGATGGATGTATTTCCTTAGCGAGTATGAATGTGATATAAAGAATATCAAAGGAAAAGAGAACAAGGTGGACAATGAAATCAATAGAAAGGTGCATGATATGCATGCTTCAAATTTAAACATGTATGTTTCCAATTTAAAGGACATAATTCTAGAAGCTGTAAAATCAGATGAACAATATGTGTAAGCAAAGGAGGCATTACAACATGGTAAATTTTAGATTAAGTTTAAAGATTATGCATTGGAAGAGGATGGAATCCTCAAGTATAAGGGAAAAATGTATGTGCCTAATATATAGGAGCTTAAAAGTACCGTTTTGAGAAAAATGAACAATATGCATTATGCTCGGCACCCAAGTTATCAAAAGACTATTGCAGCGATTAGATGCAAATATTTTTAGCCAGACATAAAGAAGGTTGTGGCTAGCTGGATATATATCTAAGTGCATGGAATGTCAGAAAGTAAAATATGAGCATATACATACAGTTGGATTGCTGCAACCATTGGCCATTGCCGAGTGGAAATGGGAAGTGGTGACAATGGATTTTATCACCAAGCTACCCATGATAGTGAAGCAACATGATTCCATCATGGTGGTGGTGGATAGGCTAACAAAGACAAAAAATATTGTAGACATCTATATGAAATAAATACTAGGCTTCATGGTTCTTCTAGGGAAATTGTGTTTGAAAGAGATCCTTAGTTCACATTGAAATTTTGGAAAGGTTTATTGAAGGGATTTGGAAAAAATCTGAATTTTAGTACAACATATCACCTAGAGACAAATGGGAAGAAAAAAATAATCAATTAGGTGATTGAAGATATGCTAAGGATGTATGTGATGGATAGGTCTTCCAAGTGGGAAGACTACCTCCATCTGGTGGAATTTGCATACAACAATGGATATCAGTAGCCCGTTTGAGGCACTTTATGGCAGAAAGTGCAACATGCCAATGAGTTGGGATAGACCAACAAACAAAGAAGTAGTTGGGCCTAAGTTTCTCAAGGAAATGGAAGAGAAGATGACCAAAATTAAGCAAAATATGAAGGCTGATCAGGACAAACAAAATATCTGTGTTGATAAAGGTAGAACACACGTAGAATTTAAAGTGGGTGATCACGTGATTTTGAAAGTGAAGGTCAAGAGGAGCTCATTAAAGTTGGGGAACTGTGCAAAATTAGCAACAAACTACTGTGGACCATTTGAAATCCTAGAGAGGATTTATCTTTTTTCATATATTCTAGCATTATCTGCATCTATGCATGTGCATACTGTTTTCCACGTGTCATTACTTAAGAAATATGTGCCTGATGCTAATAATGTAATTGATTGGACTGTTGTTCAGCTGGAGCCAGAAGGTGACCTTTGAGTTCATCTTATGTGCATATTGGATAGGAAATTTAAGCTGCTCTGGAATCGAGCAATAAGACTTTTAAAGGTCCAATGGAACTACTACGGTTCTGACGATTCTACATGGGAGCATGAGGACATCTTGTGGGAAGAGTACCCACATATTTTTGGATATTTTTAAAGATTTTTTGGGAATGAACATTGCATATAATGCACCGAGGACATTGCATAAAATAAAGGGGAAGGAAATGTACTACCCTCACATAGAAATTGTGTATATGAATGTATACCTATTCATACACTACTACATATTTTAAAAAAAATCGATGAACTGTTTCCAACGGTACAGACAAAATTGGCTGTACTGTCGAAAAATACAAGATAAATATTTGATTTTTTCAATACTGCCTGAATTTGTCGGACTTGCGACAGAAGCGGACGTTGGCCACACTTGCGACATCTAGAACAAGGTGTATTTATAGCAACGAGCCTCAATATTCATCTCAATAATGATGATACTAATGCTAACCATTTCTCTCTTCAAACGATCGCTCACTGTTTGAAAAAGTCAACATTGACTTGGTCAATTGTCATCAGAATTTAGATGGAAAAAAAATCATAAATATGTTGCATTTTAGATATGTTGCAACAATTTTTCTATAACAAATACTATTAAGAAAGGGTATAAGGTGTTCTTGTCAAGAGAAAAAGAGATTTATTTTTATATGTCAATTGCATTAGAAAAATATAATAGATATTCTATTACACCACTCAATTTTATAAGATAATCATCACTGTGTTTTTGTGGGGAAGAATGTCATAAAATATTAGAGGTGGGAAAAAAAGTAAAGAGGGTGAAAAGGGTGATGATAAATTTTATTTCCCTTGCAAAAGATGTTTTATTGCATGTCCCGTAAGATTTTAATAACAACAACTAAAATACATTGTAGGAGATATGGGCACATTGACGGGGGATCAAATGAATATCATCTCGTGGTAATTAGCTATATATTCATTATTTGTCTATATATTGATTGTCTTTATAAAATTTTATATTGTTTTAATATTTTTTATACACATTGATTTGCATGATTGTTTGTAATTATAAAGTTAGAATTTCCCCCTAACTTTCTGCAGAATGCACCAAGTAGTAGTAGAAATGATGTTGTACAAGCTGAGGAACATGAAGTGAATAATGAAGATCAAGTTAATGATCCCATGGAAGAAGACGAAAATAATAACATAGTTCAAGATGATGGGACAAATCAAATGATCCAAGACTTGTTCGGTCAGTCAGATGAGGATGGGGACAATGATGGTATTTATGATGAACCTCTGATAGAAAAGGAAAATAAACAACTTAATAAAGGATCAAGAGAAAATATTCTCTCCACTACACTGTTGTTGGTGAACTTAAAGGTTATGAATCATTTGTCGAACACTTGTATGACACAAATCCTAAGGTATGTAATATGTTTCATCACATATACATAAAGGTTGATTTTTCTCTCTGTTTTTTTAGTGTTAATTAATGTGTAAGATAAGAATGCAATATTTACGATTAATATTATTTACATTAACTAGTTATTTTTTATGTTGTATATTGCTAGGTTAATTTCTGTTACCATCGTCAAATATTTTACCTCACACATATTGATATTTACATGTCATTATGAAATACATTGGAACGGAGTATCAAACTATAGATGCATGTCCTAATGATCATATTATATATTATGGACAACATGTATTGAAAAATGATTGTCCACAATGTCATATCAGTAGATATCGAACCGATCAAGTAACAAAAAGGGTGCCTCAAAAGGTTCTTCCTCATATTCCCATAATGTTGAGTATGTGTTATATTCTTTGCAAGACTATAACTAGTGTATATGTTTCACTGGGCACACATTGGGTTAAGAGGGGGGCAAGATCCCCCTCTCGTGGGGGTTCAGGGGTAGCGCCCCCAATTTTATTTTTGGCGGTTTTTTGTGTTCGTTTTTGGGAGGATTTTTGGCACATTGTTTTCGCTGATGGTTTTCTATTTCCAGTTAAGGAATTAGGATTGTTGACTAATCCTAGTTATTGGATTATGGTTTTGGATGCTACAATATCTTGTATGTATATTTTATTGTAAAAAATGTATGAAGAGATAAATATAGAAGATGTTAGTTTTCCCGGTTTTGGTTTCTAGGGGAAAAATGTTAGGGACCTAACCTCCCTAACCCCTCATGTAGGTAGAATAATATATTTTCCATGTAAGAAAGTCCAACATTAGTATATACGGCCTATTTAATAAATGAGAACAAGTCAATGTAAGAAGACCTAATAGAAGCTTCCATTTCTAGAAAGATCTTCCGCTAGAAGGTTCTTTAGAAGATAGAATTATTATAAATAAGAGCAAGATGCATGATAAGTATTTGTCTTGAGAATTATAGTAATAGAGCTCTACTCTACTGGAGGTTTCCCCCTCGAAGAGGCAAGTGAACATTGTTTCCTATCAATAAATGTATAATTTTGGTGTTGTGGTTCCATATAATTTGTTGTTCCGTTGTTATCTATGTAGTATTTCCATCTTCTATTGCTATTTTGGTGTTATTCTATGCATCGTTTCTCTTTTTTGCTAATATAATAGATTTGGTACTGTACAAGTGGTATCAGAGCACTTTCCTTGACAAAACATTGTGGGTTATTTTTTTCCAGGATAGAGACGTATTCCAGCGTCTTAAAGCTACAAATATTTATCATTCAGTGCATAAATTCATAGTCGGGGAAGCATACATGCATGAACTACAAGTGGTACTTAAGTGCACATTGTTGGCCACCCTTGTAACCCCTGTTGGTACCCCTTCAAGTGGTAGCGCATTATAAAACAACTGTATACAGACTGACCTAGATATCCTGAAGCCCTCCATAGATAAACCGATCGACCGCCTGACTGCTATAGTTCCATTGAGAAAAACACTCAGGAAGATACTCTCTAGTACTTGGGTAGTTAGGAAGTATGTCCAAGGGTACAATCTAGCCTCCTTATGGTACAATATAGTGGTCCCAATGACACCCTTGTTTGGGGCCTATTCCATTGGATTCCCCTTTTTTCCCTGATCGTAGTGGTACATTTCATTTTTAATACTTTTTTTTTTCTAGTGAACTCGACCCCTTCCCAACGTCCCTATTTTCCACCTCTCCCATTATATTCCCCTTTTCTCCTTGATCATAGTGGTACCTATCACTTATCAGTCCTTTTCTATGGTCCCATCCACCCATTTACGCTTACCAACACTCCCCATATCCAAATGGACAACACTCGCAACCAATACTTGCAAGCTTCCATCAATCACACCAAGGATTCCCTCCAACAAGTGACATTTTATATTAGCTCTACCAATTCCCGCATTGAAAAATTTGAGACCCAAGTCCAATAAAAATTTGATGCCATGGATGCCAAATTCATGACCCAATTTAAGACCCTTCAGTCTGTTGTCAACCAATTGTTGAACCAAACCCAGGGTCCTTCCTCCTTAGACCAACCAGATGGTGTTGATTCTTCTCATTCTCTGAATTTTCAATCCAACACCTTTCATTGTGACCCCCGTATTCCCTGAGTTGAGGTCAATAAATTTGATGGCTCCAATCCCACGGGTTGGGTCACTCAAATGGAGCATTGTTTTTCTCTGCATGGTATTACTAATGATTTGGACAAAATTCGTATGTTGTTCTCTATATGGATCCTAAACACTGGAAATGGTGGAAATGGTGTAAAAATTCATGTCAGGGGTATATTTCATGGACCCAGTTTGTTTATGAGTTCTATGAATTCTTTGACACTGACACCCACTATCTAGGTCATTTGACCAAGTTGAAATAGTCAACCACAATGGAAGACTTTATAACTACTTTTGAGCATTTGGCCTTTCGAACTGAGGGCATGGAAGATGTGTTCTTCTGGGAATTCTGTATTAGTGTTCTAAAGGATGAAATCTGAGCCTAGGTTCTCATGGCTCTCCCTCAGACTTCTTTGGAAGCTACTAAAATTTCCAAAGAGGCCCAACAAGTTGTTTTTTGCTAGAACAAAAAACCCTCTTTTGTTCCTCACCCTCGACCCACAAATATTTCTCCCCCTGCCACTCCCCTCAAGGTCCATAAATTAACTAGGGCTGAAATGGCTGAGCACCAACTCAAGGGTCTTTGATATAATTGTGATGAAAAATGTTTTCCTGGGCACAAGTGTAAGGATTTTTTTTTTTTATGGCCATTTTAGAAGATGTTTCTGAAGAAGAGGTTGTAGTTACCCTTGTTGAAGAGCCATCCCTTTTCGATGCTACTCAGGAGCCCACTGACCCACCTGAAGTTGATCCACTAATTTCATTGCGTGCCCTCACTGACTTCTTTGCTCCATAAACTGTCAATCTCATTGACCATATTAAGCATTAGAAAGTCATCATCCTTGTTGACAGTGGAAGCACCCATAATTTTATTCACCGTTGCATTGCCCAGGAAACCAATTTGTATATTCGTGCCTTCAACAATTTTCAAATCATGATAGCCAATGGTGGGTCCATGAAATGTGGTGGGTGTTGTAAAAATGTACATCTTCAAATTGGACAGTACCACATGAAATCTCATATGTTTTCCATTGACATGGGCGGTTGTGGCATTGTGCTAGGTGCTGAATGGTTACACACTTTGGGACCCATTCTCATGGATTTTAAGTCATTGACCATGCAATTCCAACATGAGGGACAAAAATATCAATTCCAAGGACTCACAACAGGTTCTCCTGATATCATCAGTTCCCATCGCATGGAAAATCTCCTTAAGAAAGGTCACTCCGGTATTATTTCCCAACTCCATTCCATTCAAGCATCTGAGACACCCTCTGTGCATCCTGACCTCCAAGCTATCCTCTCCAAACATCAATCTATTTTTTCCAGTCCTTAGGGGCTTCCACCTTCTCATGGTGTTCATAATCATTCCATTCCCCTTGTTCCTGGAAGTATTCCTCCTAATGTTTTCCCTTATCGTCATCCCTTTTCTCCAAAAAATGAAATTGAGAAAACAATGCAGGAGTTGCTCCAAGAGAGTGTTATCTGCCCTAGTACCAACCCTTATTCTTCTCCTCTAGTCATGGTACTCAAGAAAGAAGGTACTTGGTTCATGTGTCCCGACTTTCGTGCCCTCAATAAACTCACCATCAAGGACACGTTTTCCATTCCTATCATTGATGATCTCTTGGATGAACTGAGTGGTGCTCAGTACTTTACTAAACTTGATCTCCATTCTAGCTACCACTAGATACATATGAAAGAAGCATACATCCCCAAGATTGCCTTTAGAACTCATGAGGGTTACTTTGAGTTCTTGGTAATGCTCTTTGGCCTATGTAATTCTCCCTCCACCTTCCAAAGCCTCATGAATCCTGTCTTCCGTCCTTTTCTCCATCATTTTGTCTTAGTTTTGTTTGATGATATTCTCATATATAGTAAAACTTGGCCATCCCAACTTTCCCATGTGGATCAAGTTCTCCATATACTCTCTCAACAACAACTTTTCCTCAAACAATATAAATGTTCCTTTGGAGCCTCATAAGTGGAGTACCTAGGTCATATTGTGGGAAAGGACGGTGTACGGGTGGATCCTAAGAAAATTGAAGCTATGCAGGATTGACCTCACCCTAAAACTCTTAAGAGTTTGCATGGATTTTTGGGTTTAACAGGTTACTATTGCAAGTTTGTTAAGAATCATGGAGCAATTGCAGCCCCTCTCACGACTCTCCTTGAAAATAATTCCCACACTTGTACTCCAGCCACTGACCGATCCTTCCAGGCCTTGAAAGAATCTATGTTCACAAATCTGGTCCTATCCCTTCCTGACTTCATCAAGACTTTTGTCTTGGAATGTGATGCTTCTGGAAAAGGAATTGGGGAAGTCCTTATGTAAGATGATTGGCCTTTGGATTTCAGCAACAAACAAATTTCAGACCAAAATTTGGGCCAATCCATCTATGAATTTTTTTTTTGGATATTCTGCATGCTGTGGATCTTTGGCATCCTTATTTATTGGAGCAATGCTTCCAGATTAAAACTGATCACCAGATCCTCAAGTATTTTCTGGAACAAATAATTTCATCCTCGGAGCAACACAAATGGGTCACTAAGATCTTTGGATATGATTATGGGATCATTTATAAGAAGGGAAAATAAAATATGGCCATTGATGCTCTTTCTAGAAAATATGAAGAACAAGGGTCCCTCTTTTCCCCGTATTTTGTTGTACTTGCTTGTCTCCAAGCTGCTCACCAAGAATGGTTGCAAGATCCCAAAATATCTCGCCTGATCCAACAATTGCAAGGAAATTCTCCATCTTATCTAGGGTACTCTCAGAATAATAATGAGCTTCTCTATAAAGGCCATCTATATTTAAGCAAACAATCATAACTTAAACTTATGGTTCTTTCAAATATTTAGGCTTCACCCACCGCTGGGCATTCAATATTTACCAAAACCTATGAAAGGGTCAAACATTATTTTTTTTGGATGGTATGAAACAAGATGTTTGCAACTTTTTGGCTGGATGTGATGTCTATCAATGCAACAAGAGAGAAACATTCAAATCCCCTGACACATTCCAACCCCTTCCAATTCCTCCTTCTATTTGGAGAGATATATTTATGGATTTCATTGTGTGCCTACCTAAATATGACAACAAAAAAAATATTATGGTGGTGGTTGATCGTCTTTCCAAATATGCTCATTTCTATGCTCTGCAACGTCCCTTCACCACCTCCATAGTGGCCCAACTTTTCATGGATAATATATTCAAAATTCATGGCATGCCACATTATATTGTCTCTGAATTGTAAGATATAGGGCACCCAATTACATCTCAACACCACTTATCATCCTGATACTGATGGCCAAACTAAAATTGTCAACAAGTGTTTGGATACATATTTAAGGTGTTTTTCCTTAAATCGCCAACATCAGTGGGCTTAGTGGTTACCACTAGTTGAATGGTGGTACAACACATCTTACCATACAACCACTCGCATGACTCCTTTTGAAGAAGTACATGGACAAAAGTCACCATAAGTTCTCTCATATATTCCAAGTATCTCTAAGGTTCGGGAGGTTGATAAAATTATTACCATACGTGAGGCCATTCTCCATACCTTGAAAGATAATTTGGTGCTAGCTCAAAATCACATGAAGCAGGAAGTTGATCAAGGTCGTTATGAACGTCAATTTGTTGAAGGGGATGAGTTGTTTCTTTGTCTGAAATATTATAAGAAGACCTCCCTCAGAGCTGAACATTGTCAGAAGATTTCTCCCAAATTTTATGGTCCTTATACCATTCTCAAGCATGTGGGGCCTGTCGCTTACCATTTATCTCTACCCAATGATTCTAAGATCCGTCCATTTTTTCACGTCTCATGTGTAAAGAAGGTGATTTGAACTAAGTGCCAAAATCAAACCCGTCTACCAAAGTTGTATGAAGAAGGTTCCATTTGGCTATAGCCCCAAGCAGTATTTCACCAGCGTTAACGTTGTCTCCGTCAGTGCACCATCAAGGAAGTATTAGTGCAATGGAAAGATACAACCCCAGAAGATGCCACTTGGGAGCCAAATACCATTCTACAACAATTTCCTCATCTCAAGCCTTGAGGGCAAGTATGTTTTTCAAGGGGAAGGGCATGTTAGGGACCTAACCTCCCTAACCCCTCACGTAGATAGAATAGTATATTTTCCATGTGATAAAGGATGACATTAGTCTATAAGGACTGTTTAATAAATGAGAACAAGTCAATGTAAGAATACCTAATAGAAGCTTCTGCTTCTAGAAATATCTTCTACTAGAAGGTTCTTTAGAAGATAGAATTAGTATAAATAAGATCAAGAGGCATGGGAAGTCTTTGTCTTGGAAATTACAGTAATATATCTCTTCTATACTAGAGGTTTCCCCCTCGAAGAGGAAAGTGAACATTGTTTCCTATCAATAAAGGTATAATTTTGGTGTTGTGGTTCCATATAATTTGTTGTTCTACTGTTATCTCTGCAATATTTCCTTTTTTTGTTGCTATTTCGGTGTTATTCTCTGCATTATTTATCTTTTCTGGTACCTTACAAAAATCTCTGTGTAATGTGTGTATTTTCCATTCTATATTTTCTGTTCTTTTATTGACAATCTGTTTACAGTAAATAATTGTACAAGGTTAAAATCTACACATAATTCCATGTTTGCAAGGATTGATCAGGTGTAAAAGAATAGCACAATTTATGGATTACCATGCATGGAGCATAAGTGGAGATGGTGTTCTTCGAATTCCTACAAATGGTTATGCATTTAGGGAAATTGAGGAAAAATGGGCATAATTTAAAGATGAACCTTGTAATGTTAGGCTTTCATTGGAAATTGATGGTGTTAGTCCATTCAAAGAGCTTAGGTCTATTTACTCAGTGTGGCCTATTTTTGTTATCAAAAATAACATTCCTCCTTGTATGTCAATAAAGAGGGAGTACATAATGTTGACAATTATTGTTCCAAGTATTTGTTTACATTAAATTTTTGAATGTAACATTTTCATTTGTTTCATTTTTTGCATAATATCTTTTATTTATTTAATTACTTATATATACATATCATGGTAGTAATTATGTGTAATTTAAAATAATTAGGTAACTACCAAGTTAAAGATATGAATGTATATATTGAGCCTCTTATCGACAAGATACTAAAGTTATGGGTCGACATCACTATGTATGACATCTGTAAACCAATCAGGGAGAAGATTTTTCAATTCCGTGGAATAATTGTATGGACAATTCATGATGCCCCAGTACTGGCACATTTTAGTGGTATGTAACATTATATTTCACTTTAATACTATATAATTATTTAAATATATCATGCATGTTTTTTAAATAATCCCATCGTATAATTGACATTAATCCATCTGTTGCAGGTCTTCAAACAAACGATAAATTTGCATGTCCAGTTTGTGGTCCTAAGATGAAGTATTGTCATTCAAATTTTTTAGGAAATATGGTGTTTGATGAGTATATGCACTTCCTCCCTAAGAACCATAGGTATCGTACTACTGAAAAACATCTTTTCAATGAGAAAGAAGAGACTGGATTAAAATCACGAAGAATGACACCTCACCTATGGAGGTTGGAATATAACAAAAATAATCAAGGTACACAATTTATTTGTGTATCATATATGTAATGTTTTGAGTTTTTATTTTTATTATTGAATTTATTTTACCACATTTGATAATTATTGTTGTGATTTCTTTTATGCTTCATCAAGGTTGTCATCGTGAAGGTATTGATAATGGGATTCCACAAGGAATGAAATGTTATCCCACTCAATTCTTGAGGTTTCCCTATTACAAAGAGCTAAAAATATCTCATTTGTTTAATACAATGCATATCAGGAAGAATGTGACATAAACGTTATGGCGATTCATAGATGGTAGGAGGGATAAAGAAAAAATTGTCAAAATTTGTACTGACATTCAAGAAGCCAATCATGCAATGCAAAGTGTGATCTGATCAAATAGCAATGGAGACCAAAATAAACTTCCATGGTTATCAACAGAGCAACAAAACAATGATGTAAAATAGGTCATTCAAAGAATTACATTTCCCACATGTTTTTCTTCAAACATAAATAATATCTTAACGAAGAAAGGTGAATTTGGTGGGGTTAAAACACATGATTGGCATACCTTCATTAATATAATAATTTTGG
>SNQJ01S0050222.1:77920-93411 GCA_010110895.2 Picea sitchensis
ATATTCTACCTCAATCTCTCCCAAACGATTTTGAAAACAACATCAAATATGTTATATATGATCTTGGAAAATACATGAGGTAAGTAGCTGTGATTCATATGCAAACTGTTTTGTCAATTTGTTGTTGTACTTATTGACATATCTTTTACTTGTAATGTAATATATATTATGTTTTGTTGAAACATGTTATTTTCTTGCGTCATGATATGTATATGGTTGTCATGGAAAGAAATCCATCAAGATGATATAAAGTATTGGAAGAGAGAAATTCCTCTGCTAATGTGTGAAATGAAAAAGTATCTACCTACAACATTTTCCAATGCACAAGAACACTACCTCATACACCAAGTTGAGGAGATTGAAATGCGTGGACCTGTACACATAAGGTCAATGTGGATGGTGGAGAGGCACCTAAAATCATTGAGGGATTTGGTTAGACAAAGAGCACATCTTGAGGGTTCTATGGTGGAGGGATATATGGTATATCAATCCATGGTGTATATTAGTCATTATCTTCCTAAATTAACAACGCCAACTATGCATGAAATGGATCACATTTTGGATGTGAACTCCATTAAAAAATTTGAATGGGATAACCTATTGGGGAAAGGTAGAATGAAGAATGTGAGAGGTAATTAAATTGTGGATATTTATAATACATACAACTTTATTTTTTTGTGTGTATATGATAATACTCATTTAATATTTATTCTTTAATCAATTATTGATATTTACCATGGTTATAACTAATATTTAATATTGGTGAATTATGATTTTTTTATTCAGTTGCTCAAGATTGGGATGTACTACATTTATACATTGCAAACAATCTTGTCTGGATGAAGGTATGGATTGAAATATGTAAACAACATCATGGCGGTAGGTTATCATGGAAACAACTGTCTGAATTGGTTAGAGAAGATCGTCGTAATGGATATGTCAATGTTATGTAGAGGGGAATTGATTTAGCATATGGTTTGAAAGATGGACATGCAAGCAAATTCACCCATTTTATTCAATTATTTTATATTATATTAATGCGACTGCAGGTGTTTTTTTTTCCAGATACTTTCCAAGTTATATAAATATGTTTATTAATTGAAAATGGATCTTTTACATGTCTGAAATATTGTAGTTCAAACACCACAAGGCTATGTGGTGCATTGGCCGTAAATTTTACATCAAACAATTGGATGAAACCAGGAAAACTTCTGATAATGGGATCACTACAGTATTCCAGGTCACTAATGTTTCCTCTAGGAGTGAGACATAGCCGAGAATATGAAAATAGATATTATGGGTATTTGGATGATATACTTGAGTGTGACTTTAATTCATTCAGATTAGTTCTATTCAACGTCAAATGGTATATGTTACAAATGCATGAATGTGATGAGGAAAGAGTTTTTATTCATCATGCCAATGGATTTACGATGATCAAAACAATGATGTTTGAAAGAGGAAATGATGGCTATGTTTTTCCAATCCAATGTGATTAGGTATTTTACTCAAAGGTTCCAGGTGAGAGGGATTAGTCATTTGTTGTTAGATATGATCCAAGAGGAAGGCCAATAAAGTATATGGTAGAGGAAGAATATGATATTGAAGAAGAAGATGATGCACCATAGATGGAGCAGGAATATGTGTCGACAAACGAAGAAGACAGAGAAGATGAACCATGTACATGAGACAATGCAGTTCTTGATGATGATGTTGATGAAGATGTGCTCAGAAATGACATTGATGACGATGATGATATTGTCAATCCTTTCATTATCGTTTTTGAACTGGATGATGATACATATGTCGAGTTAGATGAAGAAGAAGATACAAATGTTGAGTTGCATGAGGTACATAACTATATATTTTAATTTGTATGAAATATTCTCTTTAAATAATTTACTTATGTGGGTTAATTACATGCTTTTAAGTTTTATGCCATTTTTTAATATCCTATGTTACATGTTGTTTATTATGTCAAACCTGAAAATAGTGGCCATAACATACGTGCTAAACTAAAATTATCATTTACAAACACATAATTTCGTTTACCTTAATTAATTTTTGTTTTGGTAGTTTCTATGCATGATTACTATGTTGCTTTCGATTATTTTCTATTTTATAGATTGGGTATTGAGAAATTGAGAGTGATGTGAGGGGGAGGGGAGGGGCCATACGAGCTTCCGCCTTCATGTGGTTGTCCTTGTTTAGTAGAGAATAAATGATTCTTGAAACCAAGAGAAGATCATTCATTTTTATACCATCATCGTAAATATCATCATTGTTGTCATCGTATTGCACACCAAAGTTTCGATGAACATGTTCGTCATTGCTATAACATCTTCGTTGAAACTGTTTAAAAACATGGGACTTTGGCCCATGATTTTGGTGGCAAGAAGAAGGCGCTAGATGAAATTTTGTATTTAAATAATGATTTCGTATTAATATTCTTTATGGAGTAAAAACGTACTTAGATGAGAGAAAAAAACAAAGACAAGACATAACCGATGAAGCTTGTGCAATTTATCAAGTATTTTTTTATCAACGTTATTTCATTCCCTTGCAGTACTAGATGCGGGAATGTGCGTCTCGAATGAATTTTAAAAGAAATAACTAAAATAATTTGTACTAGGACTATACATGGGCAATAGTGACCTATGAATGGGGCCAATGTTGAAATATTTTCAAATTGTTTTTGTAGGCACTGAAATTTTACATGGATGGACTGTTTGCATGTCTTGACGATATGGGAGGGTTTCTAGACTCAAATATGACTCACACACCCACTCTATATATCCGATCTCATCCTCATTTCGTTTGAACTTTCTCGGATTAATGTCATGCATGGAACTCCCAACATACCCATTGCCATGGTCATGCTCTTTATATCCATCGCCTATGTGGTTCAAAACCAAAATCATGCCAATTAGGCCCATGATTTTGGTGACAAGAAGAAGGTGCTATATGAGATTTCGTACTAATATTCTTTATGGAGAAAAAAAGTACTTAGATGAGAGAAAAAAACAAAGACAAGAAATAACTAATGAAGCTTGTGCAATTTATCAAGTACTTGTTTATTAATGTT
This sequence comes from Picea sitchensis, assembly GCA_010110895.2. Lineage (NCBI taxonomy): Eukaryota > Viridiplantae > Streptophyta > Pinopsida > Pinales > Pinaceae > Picea > Picea sitchensis. The sequence continues at coordinate 81,006 of SNQJ01S0050222.1, forward strand.
ATTGCATGCCCTTGCAGTAATAAATGCAGGAACATGTGTCTCAAATGAATTTAAAAAGAAACAACTAAAATACATTATACTAGGACTAGACATGGGCAACAATGACTTGAAAATGGGGTCAATGTTGAAATTTTTTCAAACTATTTCTGTATGCACTGAAATTTGACATGGATAGACTGTTCGCATGCCTTGAGGATATGGGAGGGTTTTTAGACTAAAATATGTCTCACACACCCACTTTATATATCTGATCTTGTCCTCATTTCGTTTGAACTTTATCGGATTAATGTCATGCATGGAACTCCCAACATACCCATCGTCATGGTCGTGATCTTTATATTCATCACCTATGTCATTCAAAACCAACATCATGCCAATTAGGCCCATGAGTTTGGTGGAAAAATAAGGCGCTAGATAAGATTTCATATTCAAATTATGATTTCATACTAATATTCTTTATGGAGAAAAAAACTACTTATATGAGAGAAAAAAACTACTTAGATGAGAGGGGGAAAGTACTTAGATGAGAGCAAAAAACAAAGACAAGAAATAACTGATGAAGCTTGTGCAATTTATCAAGTACTTGTTTATCAATGTTATTGCATGCCCTTGTAGTACTAGATGTAAGAATGTGCATCTCGAACAAATTTTAAAATAAACAACCAAAATACATTGTATTGGGACTAGACATGGGAAACAGTGACCTGTGAATGGGGCCAACATTGAAACTTTTTCAAACTTTTTCTGTATGCACTAAAATTTGACATGGAAAGACTGTTTGCATGCATTGACGATATGGGAAGGTTTCTAGATTCAAATATGACTCATACACCCACTCTATATATACGATCTCGTCCTCGTTTCGTTTGAACTTTGTCGGATTAATGTCATGCATGGAACTCCCAACATACCCATCGTCATGGTCGTGCTCTTTATATTCATCGCCTATGGCATTAAAAAACAACATCAAGCCAATTAGGCCCATGATTTTGGTGGCAAGAAGAATGAGCTAGATGCGATTTCGTATTTAAATAATGATTTCGTATTAATATTCTCTATGGAGCAAAAAAGTACTTAGAGGAGAGCAAAAAACAAAGACAAGAAATAACTGATGAAGCTTGTGCAATTTATCAAGTACTTGTTTATCGACGTTATTTCATGCCCTTGTAGTACTAGATGTGGGAACATGCATCTCAAATGAATTTTAAAATAAAAAACTAAAATACATTGTATTAGGACTAGACGTGGGAAACCATGACCTGTGAATGGGGCCAACGTTGAAATTCACTAAAGGGGAAGGTTGTATCCCTTGTGGTTAGTGCTCAATGTGCCTCTACCTTAAAGGATCCTCAACTCATGGGAAGGTCACCCCCTTTAAGAATCTCTTTCGCTTAGGAAAACCCTCAACTTGGTCATCCTTTTACATTAAGAAGGTTTCCTCCATGTGGCTTATGGATAAAGAAAAAAGACCTCTAATATTGGATCTCCAAATCTTATGGATCTTTCATAAAGGATATAATGTATTATTGACCCATGTGATAATTTATTTCATTATATAATTTCTCATTATGGAGATGACACTATGGTAGCTCATGCCAAAGGACCCTAGTTCATTGACGATGTGGGACTCTTTATAAATCCATGTAGTCTCATATGCACACCTTGTGACCTTTGTTCCCAATAACCACACCCTCCTCATTGACCTTTTTCTTACCTTTATCTTCTATAGATGTTGAGTTGGATGAAGAAGAATATTAATGATATCGAAATGTTGAAATGTATGAGGTATGTATTTGTGTGTTTTCATTTGATAATTTGTTCTCTTTCATTTACCTTAAATTTTTGTTTCCTTAGTTTCTATGCTTGATTATTACTATGTTGCTTCCAAATATATTATAGTAGATAAGTTGGGTATTTGGGAATTGGGAGTGATGCGACCGGGGAGGAGGGAGAGGCCATATGAGCTTCCACCTTCACATGGTTGGCCTTGTTCAATAGAGAATATATTATTCTTGAAACTAAGAGAAGATCATTTATGTTTATACCATCATCTCCAATTTTAACTTTCATTCATCTAACAATTTTCAAGGTTATACATTTACCAATCAGTGAAAATTATGATTTAATTTGACCCCACACAGAGTGACCTATTAATGGGGCCAATGTTGATTTTTTTATTTTTTTCCAGTTTGTGCTTGTATGCACTAAAATTTCACACGGTTATAGTAGATTCATGCGTTGACGATATGGGAAGGTTTAAAGACTCCAATATGGCTCAAACAAAGAATTTGAAAATCAAATGAAAAAATTATAACATAAATGTGAATAAGATGAAATTATCCATCAACGTATTTGTCATCATTGTTATCATTGTATTGTGGAAAGGTTTCAATGAACATGTTCATCAATCCTATAGAATCTTCTTTGAAAATTTCCAGAAACAATGGCCAATGAAAGGGGCCAACAATTATTTTTTTCAAAATATGTTTCTCCAAGTCATGAACATGGTATGGGGAGGAAATATAAATGTCTTAAGGAATACAATATGCTTTTAGGACTCCCAAACCATGCATAGGGGTTGAAACCATTACATAGGCCCTATAACTGAAATCTTTGGCCTCTGTGTCATATTGGCACCATTACAAGGTTTTATGAACTATTATAGGTTTGAGTAGGCATGCATCCATGCTAACTATTATATCTATTTGCTTGAGTATTCATGCATCTATATTAACTAACACAATTATTTCTCTTTCTTTTGTGCTTGTGTCACTATGGAGAATAGGTAATCAATAAAGGTTTTTAAAGATATGATTCAATTTTCCTTTTTAGAGTGAACATGGAGAAAGTAATAGGTTTGGATTATCACTAGCTAATTGAAGTACAAGCCAGAAAAGGGAAGTCTATCAAACCAAATAGAACAATAAGAAAGCTTTGAATCCAAACATGCGAGGATTTTCCCATGTTACCAAAGAAGAGGACACATTGAATATCCCCTCAATGAAGAGACACCAAGTAAAATGGGTAACATTATCAAGAAAATGAATAATATTGAATATGATGGTAGAGGGTATGGGAGTTTTTTTTCATGGAACTACCATGTTTTTTTATTCTCGAGCCGATTTTGTAGGATTGAGTGTCCTAGCCACAATAATTGGCCATTGTTTTAGTTATTGTTAGATATGACAATATTTACTACTTGATTAGTCCAATAATCCCTAGTTTGTCTTGAATAAGGAGAGAGATTGGAGGGAATGACCTCCCTATTTCTTGGTTAGACTACCTTGATGAAATAACAAGAGGGTTTACATGGGTACATCAAAAGAGCGCTATCCATATTTGAGGTAAAAAATTTGATGATGCATGAAATAATGTATTATTTATTGAGGATAGATATAGTAAACCATGAAATAATGGTGAAATGGAAAAAACAAAGGAAGTTACTCAAAAATAAAAAAAAGACATAAAGAAGAATAATTCCAACACTTCGCAATCCAACAACAATAACAATAAGAATCATTGCAATCCTTGTAGCAGTAATGGTCATATCGAAGAAAATTGTTGGAAGTTGTCACATAAAAAACATCACCCTTGTAATAAGAAGCAACAATATAAAATAATATGGTAGCTATAATAGAGGGTCTTCAAGGATGCTACTGCTACACTCTCACAATCTACATTATTTTTCCATGTACCTACAATAAAATCAACAAATAAATCATAGGGTTTGAGTAACCCCTTCAACATCCTGTTTTCTTCTACATATTTAGTATTAATCACATTTATATGAGTTAGGTATTTTAAGTTATATTTTTTAGGGTTTGTAATTTATAACTATTATAATTTAAAAGGTTATGATATTATGGTTAAGGGTTATATGAGTTAGGGAATATAGTGGTCAAGCACTATGGATTATAGGTACGAGGTGTTATAGAGGTGAAGTGTTTTAAAGGATAGAAATGTTAAACAAATAAGGGGGAGTAATTATGGTTCATATGAGTTAAGGGTAATATGGGTTTTATGTAAGAGGGATTAGGGACTCTAGGGTTAAGGATCATGGGTTATAGTGATTATAGTTTATAAGGGTTATGAAATGTTTATGGTATGTTATGCACATGTCAAGGTTTATGGGTTATGCAATGTTAGGGTATTGTTTAGTGGCAAATTTTCACTAATTGACTATGTTTTGTTTTATATATATATTCACTAATTGGTCATTTTCCCTTTAAATATCTGATTTATAAAAGGGGTTAAACGTTATCGATATTATAAGGGATGGGGTATATTATGAGAGGATATATGGATAAGGATTTAAATTGTATACACATTATAAGGATTCACATTTATAATCCTTCAAGGTTATAATGGTAAATGATTAGATTCTTGAAGTTAGGGGCTATAAGTATTGGTTATTATAGATTATAGGGATTATGGGTTAACAATTTGGTGTTATAGAGACTAGTTGGTTCATATGGGTTATAGAGGTTATAATTAATATTATGGCCAACTTTTATAGTGGTTTGGGATTATGGGTTATAGATGTTAGGAGTTATAAGGATTGGTGATTGGTGCTTATATGAATGATGGGATATAGTTTTGAAGAGCTATAATATTAAATGTTGAAGGACTTAAAGGGGTTTGGGTTTCTGGGTTATAGTATTTACATTCATTAGGTGATAGTTGTAGTTATAAGGATAAGGTTTTGGAGTTATAATATAAGGGTGATAAGGGGGTTAGGGGTCGTAAGGGTTAGGGATTATTGAGAAAAGGAGTTATAGGGTTAAGGTTTCATAGGGTTTATAAGTTATAGGGAATACATATTATATAGTTTAGGGTTTATAATGGTTAACTATTAATTGTTATAATGGACATAGTATTATGGTTAAGGGTTACATTGGTTATGGACTGCAGTGATCAAGCTTCAAGAATTATAGGTATTAGTTGTTGTAAAGGTGAAGTGTTTTAGAGGATAGTGGTTGAATTCTTAAGTATTCTTAAGTTGTTATAAATATTAGGGTTTACTTGCAATATCCCCTCCACATAATTAGTAGATTTCTTTCTAAAAAGTTATGATGATTTTGTTTGGAATTTTATGAGAAGGGAATCTCTTCATCCTCCGAATGCACACATAATACTGGAAGGGTTTCAAAAGTGGAGAAGGCATCCTTTTCAATGGAAGATACAACTTAACGGAGTACTTCATGCCCTATTTCTTCAAAATTCTTCTTTTTCCTTAAGTTGTTAAAAATGATGCATTCATGCTTTATATTTACCTATCTATTTTAAGACCGCTATTTCACAAGGATGATCAATTAAGTGATCTTTTAATAGAAGTTGAAATTGAATGTTAAGTCCAAACTATTTTATTCATAGCTAATAATTCAACTTTTGACATTTTCCCTAAATTTTATGTTTGTAAGCATGAATAAAAATCCAGTTTTAATTAGTTCTATTGGTTTGTTTTTACCAGGTGTTCACAACTCTCTGAGCAGCCCTTTTTAGCATCTCACATTGTTTGAATGAGGCCATGCAAAACCTTAGGCATGGGGGATTGGTTGTTGAAACCTTCATATTCTTTTGCAACTTCCGTCGGCGAGGCCAAATCAACATGTTCAGTGCTGGGATTTGATAGTCATTTCTAGAATTCCTGTACCATTCTATTCCGGTACTGCAGAATTGCGTTCATCCTGTACTACAAACAATGTTTGCCTCTGCGTTCATCCGGTACCAAAGGAGAAAGTCTGCATTCATCCAGTACTGAACAACATTCCTATGCTCATCCGGTACTGATGGCCGCCTGTGTGCTCATTTGGTACCAAAGGAGGAGGTCTATGTTATTCCGATATTGAACCACAACTCTACGTTATTTCGGTACTGAAGCACAACCCTACGTCCATTCGATACTTAAGTGATCCCGTACTGGTAATAAGGTGTGGGTAGCTCTAATCATATATTCAAGTTTTGCAGCTCGATTTAAGTACTAGGACATATAAATTCAACATTTTTCATTTTACTAAAGGAATTAGACTAATTATGCAGTAAACATATGGTTACTCTCAATTATTGCACGCTCCCTACCATGAACTTTTGCAAGCCCTCGTATACATCTCCTCGTATATTATCACTGAATTCCTTTGTGAAGTGGTTGTCTCCATGAATGAGCAAAAATCATCCACCATGTCACTTTGTTCCAATACTATCTGTTTCGGTACTGCAGAAACCTACTCCATTACTTATCTGGTACTGATTCCAAATCGATATGATCTTTTTCATGTGCTTAACATTGTTTTCTCTTTAGGTAATCAGAGGTATGGGATAATCTCTTCATGTTCTTTCTATCAAGGATCAATTAAGTCTTGTGTTAAATTGTTTTTACTCTCATGTGCATCTTCCTCCTACATTTCTACACTCAACCCTAAATGAATCATCCTTGCTATCCTTTAGGAAGATATTTTCACATCTAGCTCTATATGATAATGGGTGCACTTGTCTTATTGCCTCATCATTTTGAAGAAGTGATTTCTAATTAAAATATCCATTGAAAAGTGGTAACACCATTATGTCAAATACTAACCTAGTTGATTCAAACAAGTTTTTATCTAAGTTTAACTTTACAAGTTTTTCTTGGGAGGTATTGATGAAAACCTCATGTGGTGGACCGCCCTTGCAAAAGTGCAATGAACTTTCATGAGAACCCTAATAGGATTAACTAGAGGGACCTCTTAGTCATTATCCGAGACGTTACAATATACATTGAATAAATGAGATTTAAGTTGAATGTGGATGATGTCACCCTTGGGATAATTGCAAACAATTAATTGTGTGCCTAATAACTCTAAAACACTCTCGTACCACCTCCCTTCCTTATACTCTAAAACTGTCAATGAAAAATATACATAATTCTAAATATTTTGAGTAATATAATAAAAAGGAAGTATCAGGAAGTACAAGTAAACTCGCCGGGGTACTGAACAAGCCTGCTGGCAACGGGTCTGTGCCAGGTAAAGGGAGTTGAAAAACATATAGTGGCACACCTAAAACTAAAAAAGACTCTTGGGTCTCATTCTGAAGCAATCACTATCAAATGAAGGCTAGGAGATGAGCTTTATATCTCTCCGATGATGTTCTTAAGAACCTCCAAGTATCCACTTTAGAGTTCTATCTTTAAAATAAATAGGTTTGCATGAGAAGTGGGACCCTCATTATATGTAATTCACCTTACCTAAACAAGAAGAGTTTCATCTCTAAAAACTTGGATAAGAAACGAGTTAATCATCTTGGGATGTATTCCTTTATGTGTTCCTCTCTTCAAATGATATCTAAACTATGCTTATATCAGTTTTGTTTTAAAGGTAATCTAGCCATGGAGGCCTATTGAGTCAAAGTCGTTTAGAAAACTCTTGGCCACTATCCTATAATTGTATTAGAGCCACATCCATCCCTTTCTCTTAAATATGATCCACAACAGATTGGATAAGACTTAACGTCAAATCACTAACATATCTAATCTATTACTCATGACTCCACTTTTCTGTTATAACTACTTTGCCATGGGTAAGAAGTGTGAAGCATAGGCCAAGAAGTTTAGATTGTATAATAGGAACTTAAAAGCTGAAGAAGGGTGGAACATCAAGAATGCTTGATTAAGTGAGGAGTACCATCAACTTTGAAAATTTTGAAGATCATTGTTGCATGAGGACATGCAATGACTTAATCATGGAGGAATGTTGAGTCTCAGTTTTGACACTTCTAATGCCCTATATTACCCTCTATATGAGCCTATTTTACCTATGCCATGTGTATCTAATTGATAGTTTCCTCCATAAATACACTTGATGACCTTGTTCATATGCATAAGAGGTAAATTATGATTAAAGCATGATTTGTTTAGTTTTATTGATTTAATTCGATTAAATGCTTGATTATGTATGATCCTAATCACTTTGACTCTTAAGCAGCATGATACAATACCTAGTCTATTCTGGTACCCGCCTGTGCTAATCCGGTACTAGACATAATTCAGAATTTTTGAATGTTTCTATAAGAAAATCGGGATCATGGGTTTTGTCCAGAGCGATGTTTTCATGTGGAAACATGAGTCATAATTCATCTAGTTCACACATGTGGACCTCCAACTCAGGGGGAATGATTTTGCCAAAATTAGCAAAAAAACTCAAACTGCCAACTTGCGCCTCGATTTCCGTGCATATGGTATCAGATCTAGAAATTATAATTGTGATATCACCAAAAATAAAATATTTTTGGAAATTAAATTTGCTGGAAATTTATTTCCGTTTTTAGTAAATTCGAATTTGGAAAATTTTTGCCATTTATGGCAATTTCGAATTTCGAATTTGATAATTGTGATTAATTATTATGACTGTTGGGAAGAGTTCTGATTGGAATCAACTAACTATTTGACTATGACACTTGTATAAAAATAGAATATTTATATTAATTGTAGGAGGACAAATGGAACTGCCATGTTAAAATCAACTGACCATGACTCCATGAGTGGGGAACATGTTGGAACTACCTCTGGGATGGTTATTACAAGTGGCAAATAAGAGATTTGGCCATTGGAAGCCCATGAAAATCAGGGATTTAGAAAGCAGCGAAAATTCCCAAGGGAGGGAAAAAGACCTGGGCAAAATTGATAAATAACATATGAGAGGAGCAGGACGCTTCCAAGTATGCTGGGGGGGAAAAAGATTTTTGAGCTCTCTTGCTGTTATGAACACTACAGATTGAGTGTGAGGCAAGAGGAGTTTGCTGAAACAGATTTTTCCTGGCTGTTATGAGCACTGCTGAGTAAGTGTGAGACAAGAGGATAACTGTTGGAATTGAAGGACATTGCTGAGGAGGAGTTTCCAAGTTATCCCTCATGGACTCATGGTCAGGCTAGGGGGTGAACTGGGCAAGTGATTTGGCTGCCCTGTTCTATGGTTGGGAGGAACGTGGCTGTTCCCTTTGTCTTCTCGCGATCTGGTTCAGATATGTTTCTCTACTCCTTTTCTATTTGAAAGATTTTATATCTGATGCAATGTATTTGTTAAATCAGAACTGAAATGATTTCCATTTTCTGTTCAAATGACTTGATATCTAATGTCATGTATTTATTAAATCTGAACGAACGATAGAATTTGCCTTTTATTAGTTATGATAGTTGAAAGGATTTATGCATGGTTAAATTCTGGAAGAAATCGCCTCTAAATTAGTTTCACTGCTATTTTCTTTTTCTCAATTGTTTTCTGAGTGAAATCAATACTGAGATTGGCATATTGGGAGTGGAAGTTTTACTGTAACCACCGGGACCAAATCCCCAGTTACCTTTGGGAAATTTTTCCCCTTTTTCCAAACCCGATAAGAGTCCGAGGGAATCGAATTTGAATGACCCCTTTTTAAATTTGGTAACTGTAATGCTTCGTAAGCACAAGGGTTCAGAGACGCTTAATCAGGACCTGTATCGAAAAAATAACTTAGACTTTTGTTTAATGGTTCAAACCGTAGAGATTAAAATGGTGTGAAAAGACAAAGTCAATCGGGTTTTGACTATTACAAACGCCAAACACAAAAGACAAAAGACCACGCTATTTACCAAATTGCGAAAGGAGAAAGGGACCGTGGGCCCAACATTTCAGGGTTTCGGGGTTCGGGATTTCAGGGTTTACGAACCCTTGATGCACAAACAAAATGAAACAAGAAGTGTTGAATTGCGAAATGCGAAAGGACTATGGGCCCAACTCCCGGGTCCTGAAATGCCAAAAAGGGGCTTAACGGGTTTTGGCCTTTTCACATGAGATCAATGGTCCCGATTCTTTCAGGATTTCGCGAACCGGAATTTCGCGATGCGACGACTCCAAAATCCCTTGTTGCTCCAAACCCCGAACTCCGAAATAGCGAAATTTGAAGCGCGAGATTAACGGCTCCTGTTGCTTCTCATCCAACGGTCGCTACTCCTCCTGAGCTTCTGAACGCTAAAAGATGACCAGTCTTAACCTTCCCACAGGTCTACGAGGTCCAACGGTCCGTGGGATTTCGGTACTTCCCCATGAAGAAATCTCATCGTTTGTTCACTCCGCTCAAGGATCTCTGGCCAATGACTTAGCGTTCTTCCACCTGAACTTGACCTTTGCGAGACGATTTCGATCTCTACCTCTCTTTGAATACTTCAAAGGTGCTATCCCTTCTAAGCTTTATCTCTCTGAAAATCAAAGGTTCCTTCGACCTGAGTTTAGACATTACCTATATACAAAGAAGTATGTTGGAGTAGTTTGAGAGTCAAGGGAAGTGATAGACTTATGGAAATAATTTACCCACATAAGCTTTTCGGTTCAAAGTAATCTAGACTGGTGTAAAAATGACTTTATGGGCAGAAATGAATCTTACATTCTCTTAATTTCTAAGCTTAAACGAAATTGAATTATGTCATAGATTTTTTTATTTTTATGGTGAATTTGAGGTACATTACACATGGTATCAGAGTGAAGGTTACAACACTGGGCCTGAATAGGGCCACATTAATTGCTTAGAATATATTCCGATTTATGAAAAAACTAATAAATCTTGTGGTTTCAAACAAAAAGCCTTTTTGTTTTGTGTTGATTATGGCAACCCAAGAAGGTGTAGAAATCAGGATGGAAGGGCATCCACAGCAAGGACCTCCTGGAGATCCAAGACATAACAGTGATGGAAGCTCACCCACGGAGGTGTTGGAAACAATGAGGAATCTTATTGTTGAACTGCAGGTTTTCAAGGCCGACAATGAAAAATTGAAGAAAACACAACAGGAACAACAAGAGATAAATGAAGTCCTGCTACATAGTATAGTAACCAAGAAAAACCCAAAAGATGATAACCATGATGAGGAGGTCAGCAAAAGGGCCTCCAAGAATTCTGGTGCGAAAACAAAAAAAGGAGACGGTTCATCTGAAATGACACCTTCCGCTAAAGAAAAAACCATACCAGACAGAAAAAGAAAACAAACAGACCACCTTGAAGGAGAATTTAAAAAGATTAAACCAACTACCTTTGATGGAGAATCCAGGACAGGAGAAGAAGCTAAGGCATGGTTGTTGGACATCGAAAAATACTTCCAGATCTACAACTATTCCAGCAACATGAAGGTTAGAATGGCCATTTACAATCTGAAGGGGAAGGCCAACATTTGGTGGTAGGACCTGAAATTGGCCAAGGGCCTAAAGGAGAAACAGTTGGAATGGTCCAACTTTAAGAAGTATTTCAAGAAACAATACCTTTCTGAAAGCTATTATGAAAGGAAGATGAAAGAATTTTACGAGTTACGACTCAGACAAATGACAATGGAGGACCTTATAAATAAATTTCTGGAACTACTAAGGTTCAGACCGTATATCCAGGAGGATAAGGTAAAAATCCAGTGATTCTTAATTTGTTTACCATAGGCCTACCGGGACAGAATTGAGTTTGACAACCCCAAATCCTTGAGTGAGGTATTCAAGAAAGCACAAATGTGCTATGACCAGTATAAACAACAGGAAAAGTTTCCCAAGACTTGGAAGGATAAGAAGTGTGGAGAACCATTAAGGTGTTGGGAGTGTGGAGAACCTCATCTAAGGAGGAACTGTCCATATTTAATTACAGTCAACATAACTTTTGTTCACAATTTGCAGGAAGCCTCGACAGTGGGAGACATGGGTAGAAGCCTACATCGGATAAATGCAACCATAGATGGTCAACAAGCTGACCACCAGTCCTCGGTGGTAGAAATTGAAGGTAAAATCAACGACACTCGAATCTCTGTTTTAATTGACCCTGGAGCTACATTAAGTTATATTACTCCTGGTTTAGTAGAGTCAAATAAACTTAAGAAACTAAAGCATGGAAAATCATGGCTTGTACAACTAACAACAGGTACTAAAAGGAAAGTAGTTGACTTTATTTCTGATTTTGAGTTCAGCTTAGATGGTCAAAATATAAGGACCAATCTGAGCATCCTACCACTAGGATCTTACGATATGATTATCGGGATGGATTGGTTGGAACAACACAAAGCAGTACTAGATTGTTATACAAATATACTTAGCTATAAAGATGATTTTGGCATTGTTAGAACAACCCAAGGCGTACCAAAACCTGTATCAGTTAGACATGTGTCAGCAACGCAACTCAAGAAATGTATTAGAAAGGGATGCCAAGTTTATGCCATCCAAGTGACAAACCTATTAGAAAAAGTAGTTAAACCAAAGTTAGAAGACTTTGCAGTCCTACGTGAATTCAGAGACATGTTTGTGGATGAGATACCAGAATTACCTCCTAGAAGGGAAATAGATTTTTCCATAGACTTACTACCTGGATCAACCCCTATCTCAAAAGCACCCTACCGAATGAGTCTACCAGAGCTGACATAATTAAAAATACAATTACA
>SNQJ01S0050223.1:0-10694 GCA_010110895.2 Picea sitchensis
GGGGAGTTCCAGAATAGTGGTATTGGGAGGGACACTTGTCACCTCCAGGTGATTTCGGATTCCCCCTCCCAATACCACTTACCACCTCAAGGGGGGTCTGAAATACCACCTTTCCCCAAAAAACCACTTTCCCCCAATTTTTCAAAACCCCCCATATTTTGTATGTTTGACACCTCGTCTTGCGAAGTAGATTCTGGGAAAACGAAGATGAAATTTAAAAAACAGAAAGACATTTTTGTTAATCAGAGGCTGAAGAACAAAAATCTCTCCCATTTTTTGCAAAGGTGCCACTAGTTGGGAGAATCAAAGCTGTCTTTCAGCCTTGTTTTTCAGATTTCTAGTTTTTCTTGTTACAGTCCCAATTTTGCAGGAGCTATTTCGGGAAGGTGGAGACGAAATTTGAGAAACTGAAGGAGTTTTTTTCTCCAGAAAAGATAATATAAAATAACCTCCTTTGGTTTTTTAACAGGTATCACCGATTGGGAGAAATCAATGACTGAGTGTACCCCTATTTTCAGCAAATTCGGCCAAATTTGCAGTTCCAGATTTTTGGGGATTTTATGCTATTCTTGGTCGAGGTGGTTGAATCCGACCTTCTGAGCCTGGGGAGAGTCTTTTTTATAAATTAAAGTGATTCAAATGTGTAAAATAGGTTGATCAGTCAAGGGACCGTGATTGAGGTTTTGTAAAACAGCTCACTGAGCCTTCTGTATTTTCATCAATTCAATAATACAGTCACAACAACTACAGGATTCATGTGTCATTTTTGGTGGTGATGTTTTCCTCATTCAATGTAAATTTGTTTCCATTGTATTTCTTAAGTTATTCATACTTTGAATTATGCAAAGAAGTTCGAAGAACAGAATTTGTTGAGACATACACTCTGTTTCTGGCTTTGACATAATTGTCAATGTTTTCTTCTCAATGATTAATTTCAGGATTCTTGATTTCCTTGTTATTTCCTATTCTTCTCATCTTGCTCCTCTAAATCCAAAAATCAAACTCAAAGAATCCAACAAGAGTGCCTACCTTGCCTTGTAATGTTGTCTGTAGAACTTGTTTTTTATTGAACTTCAGGTTGTGACCCCATTACCCAATGGACCTCTTTTCTCCAGTTCCAACCAATCATTTAAAAAATCCAAACTTTGAACCCATTAGCTAGCCTAATATCTATTCAAACTAATATATATCACACAAAGAGATCCCTCTCTAAGTCTTGGAGGGCTAGATTCAAGACTCAAAGTGGTTTTGATGTTGCCTCTATGAATGCCTCCACAGCCTTGGGCAAATTATAGAGTGCTAATAGGATGAAGGAGCATTGACCTGTGTCATGTCCTTAGCCTGCTGGAAAAGTATTAAATCGCCAGGTCTTAATCAATCTCCTACCATGTTGAAAGCATTTGATGGACGAGGTTTCAAACCTCATGAACTGTTGCAATAATTAGTTGTTCAATTGGGGGGGAATATTATTTCGGTCGATGTGGAAGTAGTCAATGCTCCTTTATATTATAACTTGTTGGTTGGAAGAACTTGGTTTTATGCTATGACTATTTTGGTCTCTTTGGTTTTTCGATGTTCTAGTTTCCTCATCAAGGAAAAATAGTTACCATCGATTAGTTATATTACTGTACACTTGATGCTCCCAGCTAAACCACCAACAATATTCCATTTTTGGGGGAATCAATGATTACTTATGAAAGTGTAGGGGTGGGTCTACTTAAATATTATTCTTTCATGGGAAATTTCCCTAGAATCATTCCTCAAACTTTGTAGCATATCACAACGATAAATATGATTTAAACCACGGTACATCAATCCCTCCAATCATCTAATCCTTGGATCTTGACTAGTCCTTTAGAGTTTGATATGCTAGGTGAAAATATGTCGCTTAGTCCAACAGATGTTGAATATGATTCCATTCAATATGCCTCTCCTTCACCCAATGACTAACATTTGTTGGCATCCAATTCTTATTCATTACCATCTTGGTTGAATTCCTTATCATCAACCTTTGATTACATCCTACAAATTTTTCCATCCGACAAATCTATAATGGAAATGATTAGTATCAAAGAGTCTCCTTGGGATAATAACCACCACCACTCATCCTTTCTTACAAGTTTGGATGAAATCGAGGAAAATATTCAATATAGTTTTCCATCTGATATGCTCAATAATCCTCAATCTTCGATACTTACTCGGGATACTATCTTTGAAGGAAATTTAGGAAACATTTCGCAAACCATCAACGTAGACATATCAGAAAAAGAGGGTGTTGTGGAAAATATACAATTAGGTGTGAACTGTTCGACTGAAGAAATTCAAGACTACACCACCTTATTTAAAGAATTTCACGATGTTTTTTCCTGGATTTACAAATAAATTTCAGGGATCGACCTTTCCATTGTTCTGCATGAAATCAAAACTTACCCTGAAGCCAAACCTGCACGACAAAAACTTTGCCCTATCCATCCTAAGAAAACTGTGGAAATAAAGGAAAAAGTAGAAAAATTATTGAAATCTGGTTTCATTTACTCTGTACCTCCGATTGAATGGGTGTCTAACATCATTCTGGTCACAAAGAAACAAGGGAAAATTTGAGTTTGCACCTAGTGCCCCCCTGTAGACCATTTCAGAGCGCCATCATGCCCTATACAAGAGAACTAGGGTGCAAAGATCTATCCTCTCCCCCCCCTCCCTTGATATCTTAAGGCGACATTGATCTTCTAGGGCGCCATGGAGGTTCCGAAGAGGCCCAAAAAACTTGCAAATTGCATGAAAAACACAATGAAAGCATGAAAATGAGAGAGGGGCATCATACTACCAAACTGGGCCTAATAGAATAAATAATGATGGCCCATATCTCCCGCAATGGAAGCTGAAAAAAAATTCTCAAAATGGAAAAACTCCAAGTGAAAAAGGCAAGTGGGAATGAAAGGTGAAATGAACTAGATTTTTTCACCCAAATGACTTTTAACCACTTGCAAACTAGTTTAATTTAAACCTATTTCACATCAATATTTCCTTTTATTTGGTTTTTCCACAATTTCTGTTGTTTTTTTAAGGAATTGCTAACAATTGTTTTCCCAAAATTGTCCTTTTAATGCAAGAACATAAGAGGTAGAACCTTTTGGTGACCTTGCAATATTTTCGAGCATGCTTCTCCATTCTTCGAGCTCAATAAAACCACAAAGAGTCGTATGACGGGCGATAGTTTAACACTTTTTCAGTCCCATCAAACTAACTACGAAAAAGGAATACTCTGACCATATTTGGTTAAAAGAGTTCTCCTTCGCATTATTTTATGCTTTTTCGGGTCAAGGAGACTAAAATTACAAAAAAGAACATCCACGAAGTTTTCTTTAAGTTCTTATCAAACTCCCTATACATGAAAAACCATCGATATATCCTTCTATGGACTCGTAAAAACCATACATTGAAGACCCATCTGGGAATGAACCATTAATTATTCAAGCTCGTTAAACATAGGAAGAGGAAATTACCGAAGGTGAGTTATATCCAACACTTGATATCCTTATCGAGCTCGTTAAACAAGAAAGAGATAGTCATCTATCTAGATGGGGGAAAACATTGAAGGAAGTGGCTCAAGTGTCTTGAAACCTTTAAGGAATATTTCATTTTCACCCTTGAACATGGCACATGTTTGCATCTCACCTCACAGTTGGTCCATTCACTCACCTCTAAGTCATACCAATCTCATGAGTCCTATTACTCCTTCGACTAACCCAAAGAGTGTCTCGGTGATCGTTACACTATGTTTTGGTCCATTTATCCAACAAGTCAAAGCTTCCAAGTATTGTGTCATGCCTCATAATGCTCAAGGGAGTTTCTTATTCCAGACCAACCATCTATAGTATTACTATTTTCCATTCTTGTTTCAGTCCATATTCATATAATCCACCATCTCATATCACTTTCCTATGACAGTTTCTTGTCGATGATGGGGGATACATCAAGGCCCTCCTTCGACGAGTCTTTTCATGTCAAATTCAGCACATTATCTGGGGATTATACTTAGAAACACAACAGTACCTTGGAACCTGCATGCCTCAATGGCAGGCCTCCTTGATTTCAACAGTGGGTTTACATCAATGACCCCTGATCGATTGATTCCATGGATGTTCAACTTCATCTCATTATTCATGTTCATTGGAATGTAATATATGTACCTTGGGAGTGATTAACATCATTGGTGATTTCCCTTCTGCTTGTTACTAGTATACATCAATAACCGGTAATAAAGTGTTTTCTACCATGTTCGATAACAAAACACTTATTCACATGGATTGAATTGTACTACTTTGGGATCGGGGCGAAGACCTTGGGTTGAGTACTCACTTTGTTCCACACTTTTATGAGGTTGCGATGGAGATCATTTTACTGACATACACAAATCCACTTTGTATTGGTCTATGGCTATGTTCTTGTCATATCATAGCTCCACTACATATTGTTTCGTGGATGTGATCAGGTCATGTCATGGAGGAATGGATACACATTGTATCTTTGGTGGCCATATTTGTAGTCAATATCATCATGGATTCGTAATGTATTGGTCGGCGGCCATGCTTTGATTATTTTATATTCCAAGCATAGGTATTCTTGCCTTGGGAATGAAACATATATTTATATTGTTTGATGTTTGTTTGCAGCTTCTACCAAGTTCTCTCACTCCTTCACCCTTGCATTGAAGAATCTATAAAGTATTTCAGCCATCAGTTTCCTCTTCTAACTTCACACTTTGGGGGAAATATATTACATATCAAATTTCCACACTTGCATAATTGTCGCACATGGTGCAAAAGTTATATTCTAACTCTCGTAAGTGTCACATGTGGCACAAACGTCACATTCAAAATATCACAAGTGTCATAAGTGTCACACCAATATTGTCGCAAGTGTCACAAGTGTCATAAAATTCCTCATACATGTTTTGTAAGTGTTGCAACTCAATCGACACCATGAAAACACTTGTCATAACCCATAAATCATGTTGGAAGGAAAAGCCCCATCATTTGGCAGTCAAAACTTACCTTTTTACATAGGATTTTGATCATTATTGGGCATTTAAGAAGACTTGTTCTCCCCTGCCTATGCTTAGGTAGCACCGATGCTTCCTAGACAATGCTAAGGGGGTTCCATGACACTCTATATTATGCATTAAGGGGGCTCCATTGTTGGTTGGAGGAAATCTTGGTGAATCCCACCTTCTTCTAAGGGACAAATCTGAAAGGACGGGGTTTGTTTGGCTCAAATCCTACTCTATGGCTCTCTCTAAGGAAAGAATCATAACCTATGGAGCCATATCCTCAACCTATTCCAAAAATACTCAAGGTGATTGAGCCCTTCAAAGCCTATAAATTGGAGGCATTTCCATGGTGAAAGAGGGGAAGAAATTAGTAAAGTATCATCATTTTAATCTTGGTTCATTCGTGCAAGGGTTGGACAAGGAGAGCTTGGAGAGGATGTTGCAACATCAATCGTGGTCTGTAAGTACTATATTTTTGGTTCTCATTGAATATACTTGGCCTATTTCCTTCAAGATTGTGTATTATTGCATATGTGTGTCTATTGTTGTTTTAATCTTCGTAGATGAATGTGTTTTACCTAATCAAGTAGAGTAGGAGATATTTGTTTCTCTTTGCTACTTATTGTAGGTACCAAGTTGCACCAGGGGGTTTGAAGATCAAGCTCATGGATTGGAAGCAACGAGGAAAAAATTTGGAAAAGGTTACAACATGCCCTTTATCCCTCTCTCTTTCGGATTGGTTAAAATGAGTTTAAAGGGATGTTAGTGTCCATTTGTATTGTTTCTGTCTTGGTATAGGGGTCTGGTAATCCAAGTGAAGTTTCACCTGTCCGCAGGGGAAACATTCTGTAATAGATAGAAAGGGGGGTAGATAGTGTGAGAGGGAGGCAAAGGGAGATAGAGAGAGGGGGTAGAGAGAGAGAAAGATGAATGGGGAGAGAGAGTGGAATATGGATATGGGAGTAGAGAGAGAGAGAAGAATATAGAGAGGAGGGTAGAGAGGGGGTAGACGCTCTCAAACATGGTTTAACGCATACACCATTGTTACACCCCCCCAACTACATGATACATTTTATCCTTTACGTATTTTCCTTTGCTTCCACTATTTCCATGGTGTTAGTTCAATAGGACCATGACAGTACAAAACATGTGATATATTATTTAAGTAAGATCCTTTCCGGACCCCAACTTTGATACTCACATGTTGAGAAGTTGGCTTTGGCAGTAGTCATCGTTGTCCAAATATTTGACATTACATCCTACTTTGCACTACCACTGTTATTGCTAACTTGAACCCCATGTACCACATCTTGAATCATCGAGTACTTGGGGGAAAATATTCAAAATGGATGCACATTCTTCAGGAATTCGATCTCGAGTTTACAAAATCTAAATTAAGGAAACAATTGGTTTTTGCCAAGTTGATTTGCGATCTTCCCGATACTGATGAGGACACTTATCCAAGTGATTCTCTTCCAGATGAGTCATTATTCCTTATCTGTACATTTGATCCCTGGTATGGAGACATTCTTTTATATCTCAAGACCCAACACTTTCACCTAGATATTTTGTGTGACGACCAACATTGCATTCAACATCATTTAAAATATTACCCTATTGTGGGTGACACTTTATATAGCCACGGTATCGATATTGTTCTATGATGTTGTTTTAACCATGAAGAGGTTGAGCATGTCTTAAATGACTATCACTTAGGAGCTTATGGCGGTCATCTCTTTGGGATGGCTACATCCCAAAAGATATTACGTGCAGGTTATTTTTGGCCATCCATTCTTAAATATTGTATTGAGGTTGTCAAAACATTCCCACCCTGTCATAGATTTCACAAGAAATAACATACCCACCCTGCTCTGCTACATCTAGTCATCGCCATAAGCCCCTTTGCAAAATGGGGCATCGATTTCATGAAATGTAATCCTACCTCAGCAGGGGTCATGGTTATATTATTGTCACAGCCGATTAATAAATGGGTTAAGGCTATGCCTACATTCATAAATGATGGTATAACTATTGCTCTTTTTGTATTTAATCACATCATCATTAGATTCAGAGTCCCATGAGCTATTGTAACTAATCATGAATCTCATTTCCAAAATCATATGATGAGTGAGTTGCATACCAAATTGGGTTTTTGACATGAAAACTCATCACCATATTATCCTAAAGCCAATGGACAAGTTGAAGCCATTAAAAAAGTTTTGAAAACCATGCTTCAATGCATGGTGAGGGTGAACAAAACCAATTGACATTTGCAACTCTTCTCAACACTCTGGGCCTATCAAACTTTCGTCAAAACCGCCACTGATTTCACACCTTTCTAGATGGTATATGGGTTAGAAGCGGTGTTGCCAATTGAATGCAAAATTCCATCTTTGAGACTAGTCGTAGAACTCCTACCCAACACCTCTATCGAAGAGGAATGTTTCCTATATCTAATGAATATGGATGAGACACTTCATGATGCTACTCTCATTAATGAGACATATAAAAAACGTATCAAAATGCAATATGATAATTTTGTTTAGCCTCACGTTTTTGTAGAAGGAGATCTAGTCTTGGTCTATGACCAAGACCATGATAAACTTGGAGCAAGAAAATTAGTGGAAAATTAGAACCTATGTGGCATGGACCCTACTTCATAAAATGTTTGCTACATATAGGTGCCTACGAGTTAGTCATATACGATGGAATCCCTCTCAAGGAGCCTCATAATTGGCTCTATATGAGGAAGCATTATGCTTAGAAAATATTCCATGTGTGCTTTGTACATTATTGTAACATATGATTTGGTTTGGTGTGTCTTTACTTTTGTGTTTAAGGGTTTTGTTTAATATTTAGTTTCTTATACCCTTCTTTGTGCTTGAATGCGCAAATGCCAACATCTTTCCCCATAAATTTTGGATTTGCGGATGACGCTAGCCAACATACCCAGAACTTAGCTTCCGCATCTTGGACTATTTACCACTCTAGTGAGTTGGAAAATTTAAGAGGGATCTGTCTTGGACCTACAACCAATAATGTTGTAGAATATTATGTCATAATTGGACTTTTGAACAAGGTCACTTCTCTTAACATATCTCAAATAATCGTTGTTCTTGATTCCCAACTCATGGTTTGTCAAATTAATCATGTTTATGGTGTTCACAGTCTAGTATTTCTACGTCTCTATTTGAGGTTCCACCATATCAAGAGGTATTTTTCTTACATAGCATACTGACACATATCGGGAGAACTTAATATCATTACAAATTCATTATAAAATTATATGTTGGATTGACATGTCACACATAGATGAATATTCAAAATCACAAAGCATAAATAGAAAACATCACATCATTTGAAGGATAAGGTGTTGAAACAAACTAATATATATATAGCAAAAGTGTGCCATTACATCGTACAAAAAGGTCATAGAGGGGAAACAAAATGGGCTACTATGCACGCACATCATCACATAAGACTACACTAAAGATAGGAGACTCTACTCATCTTCCTGTACTACATTGTGCTCATGGTAACACATCACTGCTCTAGCTACTCGCCACAACAGATGGATGAGACTCTCTAGCACACCCATTATGTGCATATGCAGGTGATAAGGAACATATTGTAATCTCATGGAAGGGACACCCATGGTAATCCCCTTGAGATTCCTCTCTACCTCGCGGAGCCCTCTGGCTCCACCACCTACCTCTATCGCTACCTGAACACCACCACGTCGTCCAAATGGTGACATCCCATCTAGACGTGTCATCCCTCAGTATGCATGATGAAAAATAAATATGCTTATATCCCTCTTTGTACCACAAAAAAACATATATCATAAAAAAACAAAAATACTTTTAAAAGGTCATGTTTTTTAATTTACCTAATGCATCCCATTGTGCCCCTTCAAGGAGCACTAAATCCACATTTCCTATAAACTCCACCATGACATAAGGGTAGTCCTCCACCATCACAATATGTCTCCTCCACCATGTGAAGAAACCATCCCTGAAAGAAAACGATGAAGGATTATTCCCTAACCGAGGTGAAAGACTAGTGCACTGTTCCATCCTGGGCTCGGATACAGGACGATCTATCAAAGTGACCTATGGTTGCATAAAGGGTACTCGTTCTAGAAAGAACGATATCAATAATTATCCATATCCAAATTGTTTTTTCCTTCCTTCCCTGCATCTCAAAATATGATCCTTAACATTCGCCAAGAACCATGCACACTAGTTAAATATCTTTCGTTCAAGGAATTCGACTGCGTAACCTATTAGAGATTTGGAATCTAGATGAAGACTGGTTCTTCCCACCAATTTGGTAATGGTGAATAGTATGGCTCACAAAGAAATGTATTTTACGTCCTTAATTGTGATCCTACTACTTTCCCTGTGGGATCCCAGCCTAGAATATCGTGCAAGGTAATCATCAGTTTGCAGTGTTGTGGTCTGATGGCCGGGCAAGATGATGGGCATCCCTCACTTGGATATCCCTATCAAAAATTATTAATCCTTGATATCAATCTCTAGATAATGATATCCTACTCGGAAAACATGTCTGTTTGCATCCCATAATCTTATCAAGTGTTCAAGGAGAAGCACCTCCTTCCTCATGTTTTGGATCTTGAAAAATTTTAACATGCCACAATTTCAAAGTGCCACCCTTGTTTGAGGGTCATACAAAGTGGCCATATCATCACATTCATGCTCTCTTTCATTTCACTCCAACATATTGACTATAGAACACCTTCCAAACATCATTAAACATCATTAGTCAATATCCCAAATCAAAAAATTGCTTTCTTGATGAGTAAAACAAGCAAAAACAAATGTTGTTTTGCACCTAGTGCCCCCCTGTAGACCATTTCAAAGCACCATCATGCCCTATACAAGAGAACTAGGGTGCAAATATCTATCCTCCCCCCCCCCTCCCTTGATATCTTAAGGCGACATTGATCTTCTAGGGCGCCATGGAGGTTCCGAAGAGGCCCAAAAAACTTGCAAATTGCATGAAAAACACAATGAAAGCATGAAAATGAGAGAGGGGGATCATACTACCAAACTGGGCCTAATAGAATAAATAATGATGGCCCATATCTCCCGCAATCGAAGCTGAAAAAAAATTCTCAAAATGGAAAAACTCCAAGTGAAAAAGGCAAGTGGGAATGAAAGGTGAAATGAACTAGATTTTTTCACCCAAATGACTTTTAACCACTTGCAAACTAGTTTAATTTAAACCTATTTCACATCAATATTTCCTTTTATTTGGTTTTTCAACAATTTCTGTTGTTTTTTTAAGGAATTGCTAACAATTGTTTTCCCAAAATTGTCCTTTTAATGCAAGAACATAGGAGGTAGAACCTTTTGGTGACCTTGCAATATTTTCGAGCATGCTTCTCCATTCTTCGAGCTCAATAAAACCACAAAGAGTCGTATGATGGGCGATAGTTTAACACTTTTTCAGTCCCATCAAACTAACTACGAAAAAGGAATACTCTGACCATATTTGGTTAAAAGAGTTATCCTTCGCATTATTTTATGCTTTTTCGGGTCAAGGAGACTAAAATTACGAAAAAGAACATCCACAAAGTTTTCTTTAAGTTCTTATCAAACTCCCTATACATGAAAAACCA